>JAQZSL010000275.1:154866-210600 GCA_030052795.1 Pantherophis alleghaniensis | reverse complement strand
CATTATGTCTCTTGCAGAATAATTAAATGAATATTTTTTAAAAAACTACTAACTTGACATTAGCTCGAGTACAACTTAACTCTTTGTGAATGTTATTTTTTTTATTGCTATTTTTCTGCCGATACGTAAAGCAGATCCTGAAAATAAGACAAGAGGGTAGAGTTCTATTTCAGCTTCATTTCATTGTGTCTTGTATTCTCCACGAGTCTTCCCACTGTGAAACTCAATTCATTCACACATTCAAAGAGAGGCATTTGACCCAAGGTGACCCTATCAATTGACAGCCTAATCAATGGCGCCATTTACCTGATAAAAACAATGCACAACTAGTTGCAAAAGGCGGAAAAATCATCACATTCACTTTTTTATTTTATTTATTTATTTTACAATTGATTTATTCTATTTTTTTTTGCTCGCAGCCTCCAGATAAATGCAATTTTCAGGCACTAATTTAAACTTGCAGTGAAGCTTAGCTTTATTTTTCAGAGAATCTGGCCTTTAGCCCGAATAAACTATACCTCCCTCTATTTTTAAAACTGGTATCATTTGAGAAAAAGATTTTAAAATAATAAAACTAAGTTTTCCAGATTTTCCCCATTCCGACGTGACTATACCGTTCACGTGAAAAGACAGACCCGTTTGTACCTTTGGCTCCACCCGCCACCTGCTATCGCCATTCTCATTGGTTGTCATTATTCCCGCCCACCTGTCCTTGGACCCGCCCTCTAACCCCCCCGCCTCCCTTACGTCATTGACTCCACCCCGCCACCTGCTATCGCCATTCTCATTGGTTGTCATTATTCCCGCCCACCTGTCCTTGAACCCGCCCTCTAATACCCCCCCCGCCTCCCTTACGTCATGTATTTATTTATTGGTTCAATTTATATGCCGCCCTTCTCCGGAGACTCAGGGCAGCTTACAATGCGTTAAGCATTGACTCCTTACATCATTGACTCCACCCCGCCACCTGCTATCGCCCTTCTCATTGGTATTCATCATTAATTATTCCCGCCCACCTCTCCTTGGACCCGCCCTCTCCCCTCTCCCTGACGTCATTGACTCCACCCCGGCTTTCCACGTATCGTTCCCCACTCCTCTCTACCTTGCGGCGCTTACGTCGAGCGATCTATCCCCGCCCCTTTCGGCGTCCTCGCCCTATGGGTTCTTATCCCGCCTTCCCGCCGCTCCATCCTGGGGCCCTCATTGGCTATCTCCCTAGTGGATACTTTCACGCCCTTTTCTGATTGGCCGGCCGCTCTCTTCCCGGCGCACCAATCGGCTGTCGAGTTACCTCAGGAGCGTTATCCTCGCTGTGGCTTGAGGCAGCCGAGACCTGTCAGAAGCCGAAGCGGCGCGATGGCGGGTCGAGGCGCGGCTTGGAGGCCGTGGCTTCCGCTCCTTTTGTTGCTCGTGTGGCGGGGCGGCGGGGTCCGGGCGGCGGTGCATATCAAGAAAGCCGAGGCCGCTTCTTTTTCTTCTTCTTCCTCGGAGGCCCCGCATTACTTGGACGACGCCGAGCTGGGCGAGACGCTGAGGCGGATTTCTGAGGAAGAAGCTCCGCGAGGCCTGGCGCGGCGCTTCTCCATCGGCCGCTCCAACGAAGGGCGCGAGCTGTGGGTGCTGCGCCTCAGCGAAGGCCTCCCGGACGGCGGGGACGGCGGTGGGGGGCCTCCCTTGGCGGGCCGCCCTCAGGTGAAGCTGGTGGCCAACATGCACGGCGACGAAACGCTGGGCCGGCAGTTGCTGGTCCGCCTGGCCCGGGAACTGGTGGCCGGCTGGGCCCGCGGGGATCCCCGAGCCCGCCGCCTCCTCAACGCCACCGACCTCTTCCTCCTGCCCAGCCTCAACCCGGACGGCTTCGCGCGATCCCGGGAAGGGGACTGCCAGGGTGTCGGCGGGCGGGAGAACGGACGGGGCCGCGACCTCAACCGCAGCTTCCCCGACCAGTTCGCAACCTCACAGCTGGATCTGGCCGACGTGCCCGAAGTGCGCGCGCTGATGGAGTGGATGCGGCGCAACCGGTGAGGAGGAAGAGGAGGAGGAGGAGGAAGGAAGGAGCGCACGTGGGGGGCGGGGCTTGCCGGGCCTGCGCTTTGAAGCGCCGCCTTGTTCCTAGGGGTGGCCACGCCCCTCGGAGGTGGGCGGGGCAGCTCCTGCTTTAGGGTTTTGTGTGTATAGATGTGTGTGTATATGTATTATATATGTATATATGGGGTGTGTATCTGTTATCTATCTATATCCATCAATCCATCTGTCTGTCTGTCTGTCCATCATATCTCATCTATATCTGTCATATATCCATCCATATCTATCTATCCATCCATTCATCCATCTGTCTGTCATCTATCTGTCTGTCTGTCTGTCCGTCCATCCATCCATCCATCATCTCTTTCATCTATATCTATCATATATCCATCCATATCTTATCTATCTATCTCTATCCATCCATCTGTCATCTATCTGTCTGTCCATCCATCCATCCATCATCTCTCATCTATATCTATCATATATCCATCCATCCATATCTATCATCTATCTATCTACCTATCATCTATCTATCTATCTATCTATCATCTCCATCAATCCATCCATCTGTCATCTATCTGTCTGTCCATTCATCCATCCATCATCTCTCTCATCTATATCATATATCCATCCATATCTATTATCTATCTATCTGTCTGTCTATCCATCCATCCATCCATCCATCCATCCATCCAATCTCTCTCCTATCTATCTATCTATCTATCTATCTATCTATCTATCTATCTATCTATCTATCTATCTATCTACACCGTGTTTCCCCGAAAATAAGACCCTGTCTTATATTTTTTTGAACCCCAAAATAAGCACTTGGTCTTATTTTCAGGGAGGTCTTATTTTTTTGGGGTGCCAGAGGAGGAAACCAGATGAAATAGTGGAGACTGGCTGCGTATATATTTAAATATTTTTGGGGAGGGCTTATTTTTGGGGGGGGCTTATTTTAGTGCATGCGCTCAAAAGCCCGATTGGGCTTCTTATCAGGGAATGTCTTATTTTAGAGGAAAGAGGGTATATGTATATGTGTATGTATACCCTGTTTCCCCTAAAATAAGACATCCCCTGATAAGCCCAATTGAGCTTTTGAGCATGTGCACTAAAATAAGTCATCCCCCCCCGAAAATAAGCCCTCCCCGAAAATATTTAACCGCATGCGCAGCCAGTCCCCGCCATTTCCTCTGGTTAGGGTTAGGGAGACAGAGCTGGGAATCAGGTAAGATGGCAAGAAGAGCCCCGTCTTGCTCCACGTGCCTCAAAATAATAAGACCTCCCTGAAAATAAGGCCAAGCGCTTTTTTCAAAAAAATATAAGACACGGTCTTATTTTCGGGGAAACACGGTAATATATATATATATTAAACCAGAAGTTGTACTGCCCAACTAAGAGGGGTGTGCCCACCACAACTAGGAATAAGGAAGCACTTACATATAATTTTGTGTGTGTGTGTGTACACACATATGTACATACATGCATACACACACACAGTCCTTGACTGACAAGTTCATTTAGTGACCATTCAAAGTTACAACAGCACTGAAAAGTGACTTATGACCACGGGGATGCTGCAACAATTGTATGTGTGAAAAATAGTCATGTCACTCAGTATAACTTTATTAGTTACAATGTTATGGTTATTAGTGTAAGTCAAGGCACACACACACACACACACACACACACACACACACACGTATATGTATATATGTGCGTGTATGTATATGTATATAAAAGAATATTTGTAACTCAAGGTTGGCATGAGGGGTCCTTGGTGCTCCCTGAGCTTGCTTGTTTTCTTGCAGACATTTCATGACCCATCTAGGTAACATCATCAGTGCTAGTAAGGAGTTTGCTGTCAGTTTATATTCTTGCGTCTTGCCCTGTCAGTGTTGGTGGGGGTGGTCTTAGAGATTCTTTGGTTGAACTGCTTCCTATTGGCTTCTTCGGCAGTTTCTTGATTGGGGTAATGTTTACTTGATTGGTGGTCTGATGTTAACCTTGGAGTTAATCTATGCTGATTTGGGTGCTGATTGCTGATGGAGAGGTGCTTCGGGTTTTTTGCTTCCTTTTGGGGCTGAGTAATAGTCTCTTTTGCCTAGTCCAGTGATGGCGAACCTCTTCAGCACTGAGTGCCCAAACCGGAATCATGTGCATGCACGCATGCTGGAGCGCTGGAAACCCGAAGACCAGCTGGCCAGTGTGTGCATGCCCGTTTTTCAGGCCGTTTTCCGGTGCTCCAGCGCCCACAAAGACCAGGTGGCCAGGGTGCATGTGTGCCCCAGAAACCAGAAGAGCAGCTGCCGATGGTGCACGTGCCCACGAGGACTCTGTGTGCCACCTCTGGTACACGTGCCACAGGTTCACCATCACGGCTCTATAAGTTAGATAAACTTGATTGTCATTTTTTTTGCATACACAATGGCTCGTATTGAAATGAAATGTTGATGCACCTCAATAACTTAAGACCATCAGTGTACCTAATATTCCTTCTTCCTCCTGTTTTCCCCAAAATAACAACCCTGTGAGGTGGGTTGGGCTGAGAGGGGGGGACTGACCCAAAGTCACCCAGTTGGATTTCATGCCTAAGGTCGGACTAGAACTCACTGGCTCCTGGTGATTGGCTCAAAGCCACCAAACTGCCTTTCATGGCTAAGTGTGAACTGGAACTCCCAGTCTCCTTTTTGACGTGCATATGAGTCCTATTTTCTCTTACAATAATCTTAAAAAAATTGGATGTGGGGGGTCACCCATGCAGTTTATTAGTTGGGGAGGGAACACAACCTGGGTCTCCCTACTCCTAGTCAAGTATTGCAATTTCTCCACCACCCTGCAATGGTTCTGAGACTGATAGTGAGGGACTTGTGTAGAATCCCCCAAGGAGCTGAGAGGAGATAGAATGTGGGTCTGCCTGCTCCTCGTTAAGCTCCTTCATTGCCATATCAAGCAGGCCAAGCGAGAGGAATAGAGTAGAACAGAGCTGAAAGGGACCTTGGAGGTCTTCTAGTCCAACCCTCTGCTCAAGCAGGAGAACCTATACCATCTCAGATAAGTGACTGTCTAGACTCTTCTTAAAAACCTCCAGTGATGGGGCACTCACAACATCTTGTGGCAAGCTGTTCCATTGGTTAATTGTCCTCACTGTTAAGAAGTTTCTCCTCAATTCCAGAGTTTCCATCCGTTGTGTCTTGTCTTGCCTTGACCCCCCTCTTCTTTGTGGCAGCCCCTCAAATACTGAAATAGAGTCCCCCAGGACTCTCTTTATTTATTTAAATCTATATGTTGCCCATCTCATTGATAACATGACTCTAAGCGGCTTACAGACAGTAAAACAACCTTTTTAATATGTCCTAACAGTGAGGACAATCAGTTGTGGGTCCTTCATCACTGGAGGTTTTTAAGAAGAGACTGGACAGTCACTTGTCTGAAATGGTATAGGGTCTCTTGCTTGAACGGGCTGGATTAGAAGATCACCCAAGGTGCCTTCCAGTTTTATTCTGATTGATTGATTTCCTTACAAATGCTTCAGTTTTAAAAGTAGCCTATAAATAAATTAGTGAAGGAATTAATAAACATGTGAATCCTGTCAATAATTTTTCAATATATAATGTTGTTGTTGTTGTTGTTATTATTATTATTATTATTATTATTATTTATTAGATTTATATACCGCCCTACTCCCGAAGGACTCAGGGCGGTGAACAACCAAGATAAAACATATACAATATAAAATTTAAAAAACAATTCAAAATGTATTAAATAAATTTGGCCCATACTAATTAAAACACCCCTATTTTTAAAAATAAATTAAAATTAACCAATTAAAAAAGTTAGGCCAGCCCAGCTTGTTGGAATAAAAAAGTCTTGAGGGCGCGGCGGAAGGTGTGTAAATCCGGGATCCTCCGTATCTCCGGGGGGAGTTTGTTCCAAAGGGCAGGTGCCTCCACAGAGAAGGCTCTCCCCCTGGGGGCCGCCAGTCGACACTATTTAGCCGACGGCACCCTGAGGAGCCCCTCTGTGGGAGCATACTGTCTGGTGAGAGGCTACCAGTGGCAGAAGGCGGTCTCGTAGGTACCCAGGTCCTGAACCATGGAGCGCTCTAAAGGTGGTAACCAATACCTTGAAGCGCACCCGGAAGACCACCAGGAGCCAGTGCAGCTCGCGCAGGAGAGGTGTTACATGGGAATGCCATGTCGCTCCCATAACTATCCGTGTGGCTGCCTTCTGCACCAGTTGGAGTCTCCGAGTGCTCCTCAAGGGGAGCCCCATGTAGAGAGCATTGCAGTAGTCCAGGCAGGAAGTGACGAGGGCGTGAGTGACCGTGTATAAGGAGTCCCGATCCAGAAAGGGACGCAACTGGCGAATCAGGCGAACCTGATAAAAAGTCCCCCTGGCCACAGCCGTCAGATGTTCTTCTAAAGACAGCTGTGTATCCAGGAGGACACCCAAGTTGTGAGCCCTCTCTGTGGGGGCCAGCAACTCGCCCCCAATAGTCAGTGATGGCACCAACTGGCTATATCGGGACGCCGGAAACCACAGCCACTCGGTCTTGGACGGGTTGAGCCTGAGTCTGTTTCTCCCCATCCAGATCCGCACAGCCTCCAGGCACCGGGACATCACTTCAAGGGCATCATTGGGGTGGCCCGGGGTGGAGATGTACAACTGAGTGTCATCAGCGTACTGGTGGTACTTCACCCCGAAACCACGGATGATCTCACCCAGTAGCTTCACATAAATGTTGAACAGAAGGGGCGAGAGAACCAACCCTTGTGGCACCCCACACACAAGGCGCCTCAGGGTCGATCTCTGCCCTCCTGCCAACACCGACTGGTTGTTGAACACCAGAACACCAATGTTCTGGTTGGCACACAGCAATTTCTTCAAAAGAATTCTTTTGATGCCAGCTCGCTTAACATTGAAAGGTATCATATCCTTTTTGTACTGCTGGAAAGAAAGTAACTAAAAGAGCCAATATTTAAATAGAATCTCCTTATCTGCTGCAATCGATCCACTATATTTAGAGCATTCCCCCTTTTTCATTGTGAGGTTACATAGCTTTCAGGTATCCATTGACATTTCTGCAATTTGCTGTGGCTGATTCAGACACAACTACTTTGGTAGGAAAATAAATACTCCTTACCTCCAAACTGCTGAGATTTTTATTATTGTTGTTCTGTTTTGTTTTTGTTTTTTTAAAATACAGGTTTGTGCTTTCTGGGAACTTTCATGGGGGAACTGTTGTTGCAAGCTATCCATTTGATGACTCAAAGTCGCACAAGTCCTCTGGGATATACAGTAAATCGGCTGACGACGAAGTTTTCAAATACCTAGCCAAAGCCTACGCATCAAACCATCCCATCATGAAAACGGGCACCCCAAACTGTCCTGGGGAAGAGAAAGAAACCTTCAAAGATGGCATCACCAACGGAGCTCAGTGGTATGATGTAGCAGGTAGGTTGCACAACTTGACTTGATTGCCAGCTAATTGATCGGAGCCTTTTGATGTAGAGCGGCATAGATAATGTTGGAAATAAACTGCCTTATAGAGAAATACGCTACCGAAAAGAAAGTATCCTAGCAACAGGGCCAGTTGTGGCTATTGATTCTGCTTGTTTAAATGTCATTGTTGTACACAGTAAAGCAATATATCAAGAAACCATCGGGTTTAACTAGTATAACTAATCCTCGAGTTACAACCACAATTGAGCCCAAAATTTATGTTGCTAAGTGAGACATTTAATACAGTTTTTCCCCTCTTTACGACTTTTCTTGTCACCGTTGTTAGGTGAATCATTGCAATTGTTAAGCCAAAGCACTTGTATGGCTTGTTTGGGCATTTTGCAATTGGTTGAGGTTTCCTCTGGATCTGCAAAGTTAGAAGATTGCTATACATTACACTTGAAGATGGATGGAAGGATGCAGCTGGTCTTATTCTGATTAATATGGGAAATAGATTGTCTTGCAAGTAACCCTTCCCTGGGGAATGTCGGCTTTATGAGGAATAACCGGCACTTTGAATTGTGCTCAGAAGTAAACCATCAAACCAGTGCAGCTTGTGAAGCAGAAGTGTTACATGGGCATATTGAGTCATGCCCACCCCTGCACTTAGGACCAGTTGATGTTTCTGGGGGGGTCTTCAAGGGTAGCCCACGTAGAACGTGCTGCAGTAGTCAAGCTGTAACTGACAAGAAATGAATGATGGTCTGAAAGTCTCTTTGATCCAGGAAGCAGTAAATCTGTCTCCTTCAGTATCTGCCTAGGTAGTTAGATCCTGCAGGGTTGGCACATTTCCAATACCTTCAATTAAATATCATCTATTGGAACCCTAGAAATATTCCTTCCGTAGTAGAACCTAAAGAATGAATCCCCCCCCACAAAAACACACACACCCCCACACACACACACACACACAGTATTCTGCTTGTAAGAACCATGAAGCCCTGGTTATTCATCCAGGCCTTTCACAAGGAAGAATGAGACCCAGGCTTCTGTTGCAATAATTTATGAAATACTCAACTGCTAGGATAGATTGCAAAAGCACATAGAAGAGCAGGTAAACATGGAGAATATTATATTCCAATCTTATGAATAGTAAGGTTTCTTCATGAAGAAAAGTAGATATGTTGAGGCATTTAACACATTAGAGAAAAAAATTACAAAATCTGTTGTGCTGATGTCTCTGTGTGACAGGTATTTTCATGGCTAATTATGTGCTTTCGATGTTGCTGTTGATTGAACAAAGGATTGCATATACTGTATGTTATGCCAATGGTTAGCTTTGGTATAGCAGCTGAACAAGCATGTTCAATTAGTTAAAATTATTTGTGATCCTGAAAATACATTCAGCATCACAAAGAATATCTAAGATCTAACTGAAAGAATGTTTAAAAATATCTGTACAGGATGTGTTTGGTAGCTGATTTCTAATACAATAGACATTTCTACGTAACCTCAACCTATATATTCCTGATTTCTTTTTTTGCAATTCTGCAGTTGGTTTTGTTATCTTTAATACTGTATGTGTGTGGGGGTAGGGTGTGGGTTTTTTTTTGATAATTTTCTATTAAAGTTTAAATAATATAATTGTTTTACATTTTGTAAGCTGCCTAGAAATAGTAGCTTTAATTTAGCCTATAAATTTGATTAAATTAAAAATGGATTGAATTAAGTATGACTTGTTGCTAAGTGTTTAGATTTAGGATTTAGAGTCTCTTTATATTATTCTTTATGTTGGGTTAAAGAAGCATACGTATTTTTTATTCTAATTAAATGCTCTAAACCTATATTCTGATTTCTTTTTCAATGATTTCATCTAAATTATTGATAAACAGATTAAACAACCACATTTCGAAGTCTAATTATCAAAATGAAATTAGTTCATTGTTATCAATGGAAAAGAAATAATATTTTGAAGCCATAAATTATGCCTATTAATAGTTTTATATAAGGACTTCATTAATTTTGTCATAAGTAAGATAGGTGTCAGATCTAATGAGAAAAATAACTTTTTATCTTAATAAAGCTAAAGATTTAATTGTAATAATTTAAAATTTAATAATTTAGTCAGCAGATTTTTACACTGGCCAAATGTCTTATTTAAATAAAGCCATCTCTTTTTATCAGTAATCATTATCTCCTTTTCCTGTTATAGCCCCCATTTCTCTCTCTCTCTCTCATCATAGCGAACACACCCAAATAGTGGAATAAGATATGAGCTAATTATATTTACAAGGATTGCTGGGTTTAATGTACCGTACAAGGAAATAGAATGAGTAAATAATTGTAAAACTTAAAATTATTACTCAGCTCAAACAGGATATCCTTGAAGAAGCATAATTTCTTTTTTTGTATTTACAAATACATCTGTTAGGTAGAAAACTATGAATTGTCAATTAATTCTTTGCTATCATAACAGGAAAATTTATTTATTTATTATTTATTTATTTATTAATGAGATTTATATGCCGCTCTATCTCCAGCCGGACTCAGGGTGGCTCACAACAGTAAAAAACATCTAATGAAAAAGTTAAAAAGAAATTAAATCCAAAATGCACATTTTATATATAACAAGCAGTGTGATGCCCTCCAGGTATTTTGAAATAAAAGTTCCACAATCCCTCATCACTTATCATAAGGCTCCTGATGGGAAACATTTTTTTAAAGTATACTGCTATAATTCATAACATCTGACAATAAACAAGAACAACATTAAAATATCACAAACCTAAAACTCATAAAACACTGATGTGTCACTCCTGCTATATTTTATGGCATCAGTAATAATACTTGAAACAAATGTTAGCTTTTGCGTCTCAGTTTTCCTTTTTCTTTTTCCTTCTACTTCATTTTCTTATATGCAATGTGTTTTTAAATTGTAGTTCTTTTTAAAAACGTATATCACAGACACCAGCTGTTCCCAACTGTGTTTCCTGATTCCTGCTTTTTTGTGCTTCACAGCATTTATTGGGTAAAAACCTTGCAATCTGTTTCTCTCCTCATTAAAATAATTATAATATGACAAACTGCTCACTTTTATAAGCAGATCTGTTAGTATATGTGAACTTCAAAACTTGTGTGTTTGCTTAAGAGAAAATCTTCCTTGGCACTGTAGTATTTACAGTACCTCTTTAAGTCCTTTAGACATTTTCCCATGTTACATAAAGCTAATTATCTACTTGGAAAATTCCCACGGCTGCCCATCTTGGACATGAATACTGAGAGCCTAACAATTGAAAATTGAAACAATATAATGAAATCTCTACCATTCTAGACAAAAGACACAACACTAAAATACTCATAGCACACTAACCCAGCCACACCTATATTAAGCTCAACTAGCATTCTGGCTCGGTGTCTGGGTTTTAGCCAAGTCTTTGGGAAAGCCAGGAGAGTTGGGACCTTCTGGATCAGGGGTCCCCTTCCCCAGGTCCGCAGCATGCCAGAAACAGGGCCACCCAAACAAGTGAAGCCCCATCTGTGGGATGCAGGCAGCATGCAAAACCACGCCACCTCCAGTCCACGGAAGAACCGCTCCATGGATCTAGTCCCTGGCACTCCAAAGGTTGGGGTCCGCTGTTCTAGATCTCAGGGGGCAGATTTCTACATGGCAGATGCTGCAGTAGACAAGGCATGATTCCTTGGTCCAGTAAGATGACACATTGCTTAACCCAGGGGTGTCAAACTCAAGGGCTACGGGGTGCTTAGATCCAGCCCATAGGGCCAGCCTGAAAATATCAAAGGACAGGCCTGCGATGTCTCGGCCAGCCAAATTGGGCCATGTGCGCCCCCCCTCCCACAGCCCATTTTCTGTCTCCCTGGCCTGCAGCACTCAGCTGGCCAAAAATGGGCTGCACAGCCCGTTTTTGGTCAGCAGAGTGCTGCTTGAGGCCAGGAAGGCCAAAAACAGGCTGCATGGGGGCCTCGGGAGGCCTCCACACAGCCCATTTTTGGATGGCAGAGTGCTGTTAGAGGGCATGGAGGGTGAAAATGAAGCACAGGGGGACGTGCGTGGCCCCCATGTCCCATTTTGGCCAATAAAGTGCTGCAAGAGGCCATTCAGCTCAAAAACGGGCCCCAACTCAGAGCTGAGGAAGCTTCTTGGATGAGAAGCGAAACGTCTTCAATGAAAAATTAGAAAGTCCAGTTGCCTCTTCAAAAAATCCACCTTTGGGACAACCATGACCTGGATGGCAGAGAAGCTCCATGGACTCCCCCATCCTTGTTTTCCAAAGGCCCTCTACAAATGACTCAGTACTATACCTGGCAGGAGCCCCAACCAAAAAGGATGCAGACAATCTGTTTCCTCAAAAACCATCGTGAATTGCGATCACATGACTGTGGGATGCTGCAAACTTCCTTTGCAGCAAATATAAGTATTTTGTAATTGCAAGGTTATCTCTTACTGTTATGATTACAAAACATACTAATTATTTCCATTATCCAGATTTTTTTTCCTAATCATCAAAGCCACAAATTGCTTTTTTTTTATTTCATACAAAAAAAATCTACACAAGGTTTCCAGTCATAAATATATTGTCTTTTCTCTGATCAAAGAAGTCAAGTTAGCCATCTGTGCAAACTCCAACATTTTCACCGACTATTCCTGTATTGAGGGTAGAATTGAACTTTCCCACTTTTGAGCATATAGTAATCCCACCACAGTTGTCCTCTATAAAAACATAATTCTGTGAGTGTTTTCTAGCTGTTTGTCCATTGAAAGTTACAGCATTGTTGTAACTGCGAATGGTTGCTAAATGAGGCAGTCGCTAAATGAACACTGCATGTATATTTTTTTCACGTTGTATTTTAAATGTGCCAAGAACAAGGATTTGCTATATGACTTTGCTATAAGAGCAAAATTTCATATTTGTCCAGGGTGCACTTTCATCTGTTTATCTTTTTACTGCCAAATTTGGCACTCCTGCTTTGAAATCTGGAAAAGTTATTTTGCTAACCTTAAGAGCTAATGTCATGTTAAATTAGCATTGGAACAGAGACACCTTGTTTTTCAAGTTCTGATTAACTTTCTTTGGGACTTTGGATAGGTACATTTTTTAGATAGGTACATCTTAACCTACTTAATAAGAGTGTAATAATGATAAAAATGGGAGGGACATGCACTTTATTATTAGTTTTTCAAAAAATGTGTGTGTATGAGTGTATGTATGAATATACAATCCCACTCTTCTTTAAATTGAGTGAGGGATAAAAATTATATGAGATAGTAAAATGCCTCAGACATAATGAAAAATCAGGACTCCTACTTATTAACCTGTTAAGGTTTTTTTGTAAACATGATCACATATGACAAATAGGGAAGCTGCATGATCTCAAAATTCCAATTGTTATTTTTAAAGTAGCAGATACCTTTCTGTTTTTTCCCCTCCTAAACCGTCCTTTGTTTCTTTGAAAGTTGAGACCTTTTTTTCTCATTTGCACAAATGGGTTTTCCTGCCTACTGAAAAATACTAATTTGAAATCATGTGAAGAGAAGTCTGTTGATGCAAAAGATTGTTCTTTGCTTCATTATTTCACGATTCTTTCTTTAAATTCCTTAGGTGGAATGCAAGATTATAACTATGTTTGGGCTAACTGCTTTGAGGTCACATTTGAACTTTCCTGTTGCAAATACCCACCAGCTTCTCAGCTTGAGCAAGAATGGCTGAATAACCGGGAATCTTTGCTCACTTTCATTGAAAAAGTAAGATTTTACTTTAACTCTCTTCTTGACTATGTTTGCCAAACAATCCATGTATATTTGAGTCTGTCTTTGTTCTGGAAAATGAAAAGACTTTATTCATCTCGGTCAGGGTGTTTTTTGCCTGCAGATTTTGAATATGCTTCTTGTTAGTCAGAATGTCAGCTCTGCCTAATCCATTTTGACTCATAAATTGGATCAAGTACACAGTTTTTAAGGTTCGTATTATTGTGGTAGACCAAAATTCAGGCAACATTTAAAGAGAAGGAAGTGTCACTGATCCATGTTTGAATTTCTTTGTTTCAAATCACAAAAAGACTTTGGTTTAGAGATATATACTAAGCTGTAATAATAAGCGTGTTTGGTTTTAGCAATTTTGTAATTCCAATTAATTAATCCTATTTATTAAATTAATGGCTAAGCAAGCCATAATCAGATCTGTATTAATCAGATCTTTGTCTCAGTTTCTTATCACCCTTAACACATTTAACAATTACCCAACTAAGCAGGGAATAAGTATTTTTTTTTCCTGTTTCAAGTTCTTTTTCTTTCATTTGCCCAGAGTAAAGGTATTTGGTTGGATCTTAGCAAGCTTTATCCGGTGTCACTTGTATTATCTAAATTCTCTCAGGTTTTTCACTGTAGCTCTGTGTGTGCTAAGAAATATTCAAATATCCTCAAAAATACTTTATCTCAAGAGTTACACGTAGTTCTTTCAAAGTTTCTTTCTGTCCTGATCTCTCTCTCATATCTAAAGTCAACACTGGTAATTATTCACACATCAGACTAAATGGTGTTTCTTGTATTCAGCTATTGATTACAGGTAATTCTCGATTTACGACCACAATTGAGTCCAAAATTTATGAGAAGTGAGAAATTTGTTAAGTGAGTTTTGCCCCATCTTACGACCTTTCTTGCCACCATTGTTAAGTGAATCACTTCAGTTGTTAAATTAGTCACATGGTTGTTAAGTGAATCTGGCTTCCCCATTGACTTTGCTTGTCAGGTTTCAAAAGGGGATTACACGATCCCGGGACACACAACTGTCATAAATCTGAGTCAGTTGCCAAGTGTTTGAATGTAAATGTCAGGGATGCCTCCCTTCAGACCCTAAGAAAGAAACCCCCTGACTCCATTGATTTAGAGAAGAGGTACCCGTACTTTTACTAAGAATGAACTGATAGCAGCAAAAGCAAGGCAAGATCTGAAACAAACCACCTGAAAGTTACACATTGAAAGTCACCCCAAGTCCCTCTCCCCGGGGTCCCAGCACCAAGAGGCCAAACAAACACCAGTAAGATATTATGGGAAAGCTCCTCTGCAGATATTTCTCACCTCTGGGGTCTCAGGATGGTTAGCCATGAAGAAGTATAAACAATTCCACTCAGCACGCGTGAGTGCAAACCTCCCATCCAGTTCTCATGGGATGGCTCACTTCCCCATCCCAAATGCCCAACGCCCCCCTCCCCCTTTCTATGGCAGCCAAGAGCAAGCAAACGTCAGGAAACCATGCTGGAGATCCGGCTTACATGTAAGTCTGATGACCATGAGGATGCTGCAATGGTCATTAGTGTGAAAAATGTTCATAAGTCACTTTTTTCAGTGCCATTGTAACTTCAAACGGTCGCTAAATGAACTGTTATAAGTCGAGGACTACCTGTATTAGAGTCAAGTATATGCAAACCCTACCTTTCAAGGTCTGATTAAAGAATGACTGATCATGGAGCCAACCACTGACTATACAGACTTGATATATTAAGCCATTCCATGGATTTACAATTCAGATTATTGTATCCTAATCCTAGAAACTTCATCACTTCGGTGGCTGTGAATCACAATCAGTATCCTTTGCGGCTTGGAACTAATCTGTGTAATCTGCGGTTAGAATTTAGAATAATTTTATTGCCACTTTGAATGTACACTAATCAGCGTACGTTAAAATGAAATTTCGTTGCATACAACGAAATGGTTCAGGGTGTTGTCCAGATCTAGACGAAAGGATTAACTCTGCTTAAAGAGTCATTTGTCCTTCTTGAATGTAGCACGGGGTGCTGGCAATGTTGAGTTTCTCATATGTTGGCAATAGCATTGATAATTTTCTTTTTTCAATAATTATAACTGCATAGGAACCCCCTTTCAATATCAGAGGAGCTAAAGGAAAAATGAGTTTTCATCCAGCCTGCACCTGTCATCTATTTGTTGTGCATATACTAAAATTATCCCGAAAGTTGCAGCCTGGCAGTCACCACAAGGTTGCTGAAGTATCAGTTAAAACAGGGACAGATCATGGTTTGTCACTGTTTTCAGCATTACTGTTTTTTACAGGTCTCAGGGAATTAGTCACCCTGTCACACACTGCAGAGCAGAGCACTCAGGTATCTCAATCCGCTGCATGAAATCCTTTAGGCATGGAAATAGTTTTCTTTCATCTAAGTTCCCTGAGGAGAAGGTCTTTATTTTTAAACCAAATGGCTTAAGGCATATGAAACCTGCCTGAACTTGTTCTGATAATTCACTCTGCCAGGGTATAGTGATCGTGTGTATAAATCTCTTCCCTTTTTCATCTTTTACAGAAATATTTAGGACCATGCATAAAACACATTTAGAAACCGTAACTGTAAAATCTAAAATATTGATATCTTATCCTGAGGCTGTCTTTTGCTCCCTCTTTATTATAGTTTCAGCTCCTGTTGCCTACTCTGTTTGGTGAGACCAACTGGGTGATTTTGAGCCAGACTCTCTTTGTCAGCCTAGTTCAACTCATAGGATGGTTGGGGGGGAGGGAGAAATGAGTATTATTTATATCTGTCAAACTTGTATGCTACCTATCTCAACAAAGGTGACTCTTTATTTGAGTAACTTATAAAGTAATAAAGACAAGATAAAAAATTAATAAATAAAAGGCATAGTATTGTTTATTTCCCACAAGGGCTCTGTTGAGGATACTTTCAGGCCATGTCCTCATAAATCAATAGTTGATTTATGAGGACATAGATCATATGTCCTCATAAATCATATGATTCATATCATATGATTCATAGATCAATAGTATAAATAGCAGCAATTGGCCATAAATGTATTGATACCTTCCTCAGTCTTCTAGCCGTGGAAGAAATTCTTTCACTTTACTCTGTGAGATTCTTAATATGTGCTCTGTCTCAAGCTCTTCTGTGAAATGGAAGCAAAATATATCCAACCCCACCAAGGTATAAAAAAGTAGGCTACTGCCTCACTGCGAAGCGACAACCCAAAGACGCCTAGAGAGTAGTTGGAGAGCTAGTCTTTCTGAATCGGACCGGACACTGGTTAGATCCCATATTAGGACTTACCTAGTGGCGATAAAAGCAGCAAAATGTACGCATTTTGCTGCTCTTATTGCGTCATCAGATAATCGCCCGGCCGCCCTGTTTAGGGTGACCCGCTCCCTGCTCCACCAGGAAGCGCGGGAGGACCCCTTGGAGGGAAGAGCCGAGGACTTTGTTCAGTATCTGTATGACAAAATCACTCAGATTCGGGAAGGTCTGGACTCTGACTGGGTAGATCCAGCGAGAGTGACGGAGGCAGGTCTTGAGACTGTTATCTGGGATGAGTTTGATCCTGTGACCCCAGATGACGTGGACAGGATTCTGGGTAGATTGAACGCGACCACATGTTTGTTGGACCCGTGTCCCTCCTGGTTAGTGCTGGCTTCCCGGGAGGTGACGCAAGGCTGGCTCCAGGGGATTATAAATGCTTCATTGGGTGAGGGTGTCTTCCCCGCCGCCCTTAAGGAGGCGGTGGTGAGGCCCCTCCTCAAGAAGCCTTCCCTGGACCCGGCAATATTGGCTAATTATCGTCCAGTCTCCAACCTTCGTTTTGTGGCGAAGGTTGTTGAGAGTGTGGTTGCGGGACAGCTTCCCCAGTACCTGGATGAAGCGTCGTATCTGGATCCGTTCCAGTCGGGTTTCAGGCCTGGATACAGCACTGAAACGGCATTGGTCGCGTTGGTTGATGATCTCTGGAGGGCTCGGGACAGGGGCTGCTCCTCTGTCCTGGTCCTGTTAGATCTCTCAGCGGCTTTTGATACCATCGACCATGGTATCATGCTGCACCGGTTGGAAGAGTTGGGGGTGGGAGGCACCGTACTAAGGTGGTTCTCCTCCTTTCTCTCCGACCGGTCGCAGTCTGTGTTGACAGGGGGGCAGAGGTCGACCCCGAGGCCCCTCATATGTGGGGTGCCGCAGGGATCGGTCCTCTCGCCCCTTTTGTTCAACATTTATGTAAAGCCGCTGGGCGAGATCATCCGTGGTTTTGGGGTGGAGTACCATCAGTACGCTGACGACACCCAGCTGTACATCTCCACCCCGGACCACCCCAACGATGCCCTTGAAGTGATGTCCCGGTGCCTGGAGGCCGTACGGATCTGGATGGGGAGGAACAGGCTCAGGCTCAACCCATCCAAGACCGAGTGACTGTGGTTTCCGACGTCCCGATATAGTCAGCTAACGCCATCGCTGACTATTGGGGGCGAATCATTGGCCCCCACGGATAGGGCTCGCAACTTGGGTGTCCTCCTGGATTCACGGCTGTCGTTAGAAGAGCATGTGACGGCCGTGTCCGGGAGGATTTTTCATCAGGTTCGCCTGATCCGCCAGTTGCGTCCCTATCTAGATCGGGACTCCCTACACACAGTCACTCATGCCCTCGTTACTTCTCGTCTGGATTACTGCAACGCTCTCTACATGGGGCTCCCCTTGAGGTGCACTCGGAGGCTCCAACTGGCGCAGAGTGCGGCCGCGCGGGTGGTGATGGGAGCGACATGGAGTTCCCATGTGACGCCTCTCCTGCGCGAGCTGCACTGGCTCCCGGTGGTCTTCCGAGTGCGCTTCAAGGTTCTGGTTATCACCTTTAAAGCGCTCCATGGCTCGGGACCTGGTTATTTACGGGACCGCCTGCTACCACCAATAGCCTCCCACCGGCCAGTACGCTCCCATAGAGAGGGGCTCCTCTGGGTGCCGTCGGCCAAACAATGTCGACTGGCGGCCCCCAGGGGGAGGGCCTTCTCTGTGGGGGCACCTACGATTTGGAACGAGCTCCCCCCGGAGATACGTAGGATCCTGGATCTGCGCACCTTCCGCCGCGCGCTTAAGACTTTTCTATTTTATCAAGCTGGCCTGGCCTAAATCTTTCCCCTTTTAAATGTGGAAATTTTAAATTTTAAATTTTAAATTCGTTTTTTATAGGGGTAGGGGTAAGGTATTTTAAATTGGGGAGCCATTTTAGATTTAATTCTGTTTTAAAACGTATTTAATTGTTTATATTGTATGTTTTTTAACTTTGGCTGTGCACCGCCCCGAGTCCTTCGGGAGAGGGGGCGGTATAAAAATCTAATAAATAAATAAATAAATAAATAAATAAAATATATCCAACCCCACCAAGGTATAAAAAAGTAGGCTACTGCCTCACTGCGAAGCGACAACCCATTATTAGATAGTTACGTCACATCAAAGAAGAAATGATGTAATGAAGAAAGACAACTCTGTCTCATTTGTTTTATTAATGAATGGTAAATAATGCTGAATATGAAATCAGTACAAAGTAACACAATAATATTAGATAACAAATATTTTAACATAACATTCCTTTTTATACCTGCCAGTTGCCACATGAATATTTATTGAAGTTCCTGTCGATAGCCCTAAAATAATGATGTGCTTTGCATACCTTCTTGAACTTAATTTTATATTTTAAAGCCACATGAATTCACCATCTGTTTTGAGTGAAGCATTTTGACAGAAGCACTGCACAAAAATGGCATGTTTATCTGTAAGATTGGGCTGAGTTGATTCATCTTTTGGCTTTTGTAAGCATGACTCAAAAACACACATCCTCTTTGTTTTTCTTGGCATTTTGTTTTTTGAAAGACAGCCTGTGTTCCGTTTCAGTAGCTGTGACAGAAACAATCCCCTGGTTACAGAAAAAGAAATCTGAAACTGTGAACATAGCTGATATGTTTCCTTCAATCTAAAGATTAATGTAGATGCTCTTTCTAGTATACTGAACTTTATGTAGAAGAATTCATAATATAGAAATTCACAGGAATACTGTCAAGTTACATGTATATCGGTGCACTAGTTTTGATTTATGCCAACCTTCTGGTGATACTGCCTAGCTGCTCTTGTTATGAAAGAAATGTGCTATTCTCTGCCAATTTTTCCTCGTTATATTCCTTATTTTATTTAATTTTTGTGTGCAAGCTTGACAGCATCCTGTAACTTTCCTTGGATGAGAAAAAAAAAAGAATATTGCACAGATCGCTTAGCATGAAATTAACAAGTTACTGAACATGAGAGGAATAATGTAGCCTCATGATACTGAATATATTTACAACGTGTTCTGGATCTAATTCTTATTTATTTAATACAGGTGCACATTGGAATTAAAGGATTCGTGAGAGATTCGGTCACTGGGGCTGCCTTGGAAAATGCAACCATTGCTGTGGCTGGAATTGCTCACAACATTACGACTGGACAGTTTGGTGACTATTACAGACTGTTGGTGCCTGGGACCTATAATATCACAGCTTCCATCCCGGGGTAAAATATATGGAGATGGCGTCGACATGTTCATTATCTTTGGCATAGTTTCTTCTAGCAGGGAGCTGCTTTATGGGAATATGAGAAGCCAATCTCACTGCGTTGTCTCATTTTGCCATAAACTAGGCAGGCGCTGTCATATAATCACATTGCTAGTGCGGACAACAACAAAAACAGGCACATAGAAAAGCAGGAAACAACAGTAGCTCCGCACCATCAGTGTTTCTTTATTAAGAGAAAGGGCGACTAGGGCGGCTTTGTGAGCCACCCTGAGTCTTCGGAGAGGGGCAGCATATAAATTGAATTAATTAAATTTAATTAAATTAATTAAATTAAATTAAGAAGCCTTCCCTTTGTTAAGGGGAATTGAGTGAAGGATTTGGAACAGCTGCACTGCCAGTCTGAGGTTTGCAATTAAGCAGGCATAAAAACGGGGCTTTGATGTGGAACCCTTGATTTTGGTTCTTCAGTTGAGAAATAATAATGTTGCTATTTGGTCTTATTTATTTTTTTTCATTCACAAAATGGGAATGATATTCAAGGTGAATAAATACAGGTAGCCCTCGACTTACGACTGCTATGGAGCCCAAAATTTCTGTTGTTAAATGAGACATTTGTTAAGTGAATTTTGCCCCATTTTACGACCATTCTTGCCACAGTTGTTATGTGGATTCGCTGCAGCTGGTACGCTAGTAACTTGGTTATTAAGTGAATCTGGTTTCCCCATTGATTTTGCTTGTCAGAAGGTTACAAAAGTTGATCACGTGACCTTGGGACACAGCAACGGTCGTAAATATGAACCAATTGCCAAGCACCTGAATTTTGAACACATGATCATAGGGATGTTATAAAGGTTGTAACTCTGAAAAACGATCCTAAGTCACTTTTTCAGTGCCAGTGACTTTCAACGGTCACTGAATGAACTGTTGTAAGTCGGGGACCACCTTTAGTAATGGAATTAAAGTAAATTCTATTAGGGATGCTCTTAAGCCAGGTGAAGCTAATGTCAGCCTAAAAGCATATTCTTCTCTCTTTTTTTCCCCCATCAGTTACCTGCCAGTCACCACGGAGAACGTTGAAGTGAAGGAAGAAAACGCAACTATAGTAGACTTTTCCTTGCATCCTACAGTCACAGTGTTGACTTCCAGCCCCACCAAGGAAGCTCTGATAACCACCAGCAACTCTCTTGACAGTGCAACAACTACCACCGCTGTAAACAGAACAGCCTCTGCTCGGCAGGTGATCCAGCCGGATGATTTTCGCCATCACCACTTCCCTGATATGGGTATCTTTCTGAGGAAATTTGCCACTGAGTACCCAAACATCACCCGACTCTACTCGGTGGGCAAGTCAGTGGAGCAAAGGGAATTGTATGCCATGGAGATATCGGATAACCCAGGCATTCACGAAGCAGGTAACTTCCCTTTATATAGTTTTGTTGCATGACCTAGACCACGGGTGTCAAACTCACGTTGCCACTTTGCCGTCACAACGTCCTGTAATCTTTCTTCATAAATGAATTGGTCCAGTTTTCATTATTTTTAATGTATTTGGTCTGAAATAGTCATTTTAATTGCGATAATCAGAACCAACTATATGCAATAATTAATGTACAGTGATACCATTGTAGAGTATTACGATTTTTAATTCTGTTCCTATAATTAGCAGGTTGAGAGGAATTTTTCAGAGTTCTTCATTGCATATTTTTGGTTTTTACTGCGTTTACATTTTAATATGTTTTTCCTATCAAGTTAATTTTGCAAATAGGGTAGGAGAGTAAGAGGGTTTGAAATGTTTCTTTTGCAAACCTGAGGAAGGACTTCCTGAAGTAAATGTCGATGGACTTCTAAGTTTAAAATAATCGTTTTTTAAGGTCAAATTGTTTGGATTTTAGTTTGAATTTTTAGTTTCAATTTTGAACTTTTGTCAATAATTTCAAATGTAGTTTTTAATAAAGAGTCTTTTTTTGGGCCAAATGAGTTTCACTTCCTAAGGTTTATGTCCATTGTAGGTTCTGTTGACATTAGAGACCATTTGTTTGGACCTAAATAAAGCAATAAAGCAATTTATGTTAATTATAAAAAATGTTTAAAAAATTACAGTTCCAAAACATTAGATAGGTTTGCATTTATAAGGCACTTGTTTATACATTTGAAGGTTATCTATGTGTCTTGTATAACCCATGTGGCATGAGCAAAGCTTGGATTCATTTGGTGGGCTGTGAATGGTGTTTTCAGTTCATGTTAACATCTGGACCAAACGGAGAGAGAATTGAAATTTTTCTCTCCCCCCCCCCATCTATCTGTCTGTCTGTCATCCCTCCCCCCCTCCCTTTCTCTTTCTTCCTCTCTCTCCCTCCCCCTCTCTCCATGTTTGTATGATTTATCTCGGCTTCTACACGTCATCCTGTATGCGATGGCTAAACTAAGCATCTCTGTTCCTCTTCCAGGTGAACCAGAATTCAAGTACATTGCCAATATGCATGGCAACGAAGTGGTAGGAAGGGAATTGCTCCTCAACCTCATTGAGTACCTCTGCAAGAACTACGGAACCGATCCTGAAGTGACTGACTTGATCCAAAAGACTCGGATCCATATCATGCCATCGATGAACCCCGATGGCTATGAGAAATCTGTAGAAGGTAGCATGCCAGCTTTCTTTTTACACTTCTAGTAAAGGCGTTGGCCAAGAAAAGGTGGTGATTTTATAAGGCAAACGGCTTCAGCTTTTTCTCATAGGTGACTCGGCTTTAATCATAATGTACGTAAAGAGCCCAGAATTTCTTCTTTTCCTTGACTCATCCCTTTTCCTAATCTTTCTCTATTATTATTATTATTATTATTATTTATTAGATTTCTATACCGCCCTACTCCTGAAGGACTCAGGGCGGTGCACAGCCAAACAATAAAAACACATACAATACAAAATTTAAAAAATAGAATAAAATCAAATTAAATAATTTTGGCCCCGACAAATTTAAAACCCCAAACTTTTAAAACCAATTTAAAATTGAATATATAAATACTAAAAAATATTGTACTTCATTTATCTCATATTACAGAAGTAAGGACTTTCTCAATTTTAGCTTGACTCTTCGTGATCATTTTCGTGCATTTTTTGCTGGCCACAGTGCAGAAGTGGTTTGCCATTGATCTTTAGTGATTTTTTTACTTCTTGGAAATGAGACATTACTAAGCAGACATTTTAGAGCAGGGGTCTCCAATTTTGGCAACTTGAAGACTTGTGGACTTCAACTCCCAGAATACCTCAGCCAGCTTTGCTTTGCTGGCTGAGGAATTCTGGAAGTTGAAGTCCACAAATCTTCAAGTTGCCAAAGTTGGAGACCCCTGTTTTAGAGGATCCATGGTGACCAGGCATTTTACATTAAGCAATATAGCATCCTGCTTTCGTGGTTTAGCTCCGCAAAGCACTAGAGAAAGGAAGTGAAAGTTTACATCAGCCCAGGCAGGCAGGGAAGGCATGTTGTAGACCTGTCGGCTAAAGAATTCCAGCTGGCAGGGTCCAGGATGAAAGCCTTCCATGCTATTGCCTCTGCCCTGTGGAACATTCTCTTCCCAGAGGTGAGGCAGGCCCCGACTTTCCTGGCCTTTCAGAAAGTCATAAAAGCATGGCTTTATGGCCTTCCTTGGGGTGCACAGAGAAGCATGCCGATGTGGGACTGATTAGCGCCTCCCTCCGCCTTTTAATTAACTTCTAATGTGGAATTTTAATTCACTTTGCCTCTTTTAATTTTTATATACATTTTGTTTATGTTTTCATACTTTAGTTGTACACTGCCCAGAGTCCCTGTGTGAGGGAGATGGGCAGTTTCAAAATTGGATTAATTAGATTTTTATCAGCAATTTAAATAGCTGAATGGAAGCAGTCTTTAAATTTTAGTTCGCTAATTGACTTCAAAGGAATAACATTGAATGCAGCCCTAAAACAATGGAGGATTGGTGAGAAGCAATCAGTTTAAAAAGGGGTGAATAAGGAGTTGGCAGGTATAATCTTACTTATTAAATTTATACAGCTGCCCATCTCATGAATGGGATTGTGTGGCATGCAATAAAAACAGAAAAATAAAACCACATCTTAAAAGAACCATAAAAACAGGAAACCTGCATATAACTTGGGACAATGTTGAAAAACTCAGACATAATAGATCCATCTCTGTTCCCAAGGGATCCAGGGCCTGTTGGGGAAAACCATGTCTCTGGAAGGCCAGATGGATCAGGCCAGGTTTTACCTCGGGGTGCATGATCTGCCACAGTAGAAAAGGCTCTCACTGTCTGGGTCCAATCACAGGAAACTCCTTAACACAGCCCCCCCCCCCAAACTTTTGAGCACCAGGGACCAGTTCCGTGAAGAAAGGTTTTTCCACGGACTGAAGGGGGTGTGGTTTTGCGTGCTTGCCTGCATCCCGTGAATGGGGCTTCACTTGTTTGCGTGGCCCGGTTTCTGGCATGCCGCAATCTGGTGCCAGTCTACGGATTGGGGGATGGAGATGCCTGCCTTAGCAGACGAGACCCGTACAATGCCCTTCCTGTCTGACCTGGTGGGAATCCTGCATGATTCATGCAGTTTACGCAAGAGCAAACAAATAGTGCAGTTAGAAAGAAGGCTTAGTGTCCCGAAGGTGTTTTTTTTTTTTCAAAAGGCAACCGGATTTTCTTGGTTTTTTTCCCCCCTTGAAAACCTTTCATTTTTCATCCAAAAAGCTTCTTCAGTTCTGAAGAACTGAAGAAGCTTTCTGGATGAGAAGCAAAGGTTTTCAAGGGGAAAAAAACCCCAAGAAAATCCGATTGGCTTTTGGAAAAGCAATTCTGTAGAAGCTTCTTGGATGAAAAGCAAAATAATTTCAGGGAAAAAAAACCAAGATAGCCTTTTGAACAATACCTTTGGGACAACCATGACCTGGATGATTAAGAATCTCCCTACAAAAGAAGGCTTAGTATTTATTAGTACAAGAGCCATGAAATAGGGGCTTTGGAAAGATGAAACAATGAAAGCCAGGTCATTCATGAAAGAAAGAGAGCAAACTTGACAATAGCTGACGCCGTGTTTGGCAAGCCACAACTTGGTGTTTGAACAGTAGCTTGTTCGGCTGCACCTTGGATTCTTTCTAAAGAAAGGATTTTCCCAAATTGAAATGTTTGATTAGTATGAATGTTTATAATGGCTTGGGGCCAAAGGATATTGCAGCAACGTGAACAACAATTTGTGGTTCTTCATACAATTAGGTAGATCTCCACAAGCAGGACTTCTAAAGTTTCTGAGATGAATACAGGTAGCCCTTGATTTACGACAGTTCATTTAGTGTCCATTTGAAGTTACTGCACTGAAAAAAAGAGACTTGTGACCATTTTTCACACTTATGACCGTTGCGGCATCTCCATGGTCACCTGATCAAAATTCAGACGCTTGGCAGCTGGTTCATAGTTATGATAGTTGCAGTGTCCCAAGGTCAAGTGATCGCCTTTTGCGACCTTCTGACGAGCAAAGTCAAGAGGGAAGTCAGATTCACTTAACAACCTTGTGACTAACTTAACAACCGCAGTGATTCACTTAACAACTGTGGCAAGAGAAGTCATAAAATGGAGAAAAATTCACTTTACAAATGCCTCGCTTAACAACAGAAATTTTTCAGCTCATGTGTGGTCGTAAGTTGAGGCTACCTGTAAAGTCTTTAGGGACAGTTTTCATTTTTCCCTTGATAATTATAACATCTCTTAAGACTTGGTAAAGGAGAATTACGGAAAAAAACATTGTTTTCCCACTTAACTTAGAGGTGCAAATTCTGTGTGCGGGAAGGATAGATATTGATAATCGCTATAAAGCACAAATGGTTCAACCAGGCTCTCTTCTGTTTCTCAGGAGACATATCGGGAGTTTTCGGAAGAAACAACAGCAACAACTACGATTTGAATCGGAACTTCCCGGATCAGTTCGTCCAAATCACCGATCCCCTGCAGCCAGAGACCATAGCTGTGATGAACTGGCTGAAGACCTACCCTTTTGTGCTGTCGGCCAATTTGCATGGAGGTAAAGAGGAATGCAAAGCAGCTCGTGTGGAAATGTACAGCACTTTTATTCTAGACTCAGTAAGCCTGAGGCCTCACTGCAGGAAAACTTACCAATGCATGGGAAAATTATGTTTTTACTACATAATTTTATCTGATAATAGCTTACAAGTCAGGATTGCTGGCCAAGATCATCCACAGGAGAGCCTGTAATTTAAAAAAAGTGTTCAGATTCAACACGTGCTCTTGTTAGGGTTACTTTGAAAATGATTTAAATTGCATTGAAAAGAATGCTGCTTGAATTACTTGATTGATTGGTTTATCATTTATTTTTTCTTAAATTCATACGCCTCCCATCTCGCTGTCCAAAGGGACTCTGGGCGGCTTAAAATGTAATTAAATTAAAGTAATTGTATTACATTTATTAAAACAGATTTGTCTTCCCCCCCCCCAGTTTTCTGGAAACCTGGAAAAAAGACATGTGCGTTTTAATAAGTAGCCCCATAAGTGTTGTGCTTGCATGAGATCCAAAGAACTTCAGAATCATTTTTAAAGTATGCCCAACCCTGTTTTTTTTGTGTAGCTCTTCTGAAACATCTAGTCCCACCCACCCTCCCTTTTTTTTTTTTGCTGGGGGGCATTTGCTGAGTACATTTCCTCTGTTCTGGCTCTTGATTTTTAAGAACAAGTAACAAGCAGGTGCTATCTTGCCATCTCTTGATGAATTCCCCTGGGTGGATTTTTTTTCTCATTGTTGTCTTTATTTACCTGGATTAGTTTTGTGGCTGGTTGCGAAATCTAAGCAAATAGTATTGTTCTTGACTGTGGTGGTAGAACGACTGCCTTTTATGTTACAATTAATTTACTCAGAGTAATAAAATCCTGAAAGCTATATACATACATATATATTTTGCTCTTTGCAGGATCTCTGGTGGTTAACTACCCCTATGATGATGATCAGCTAGGAGTTGCCACATACAGTAAATCCCCTGATGATGCTGTTTTTCAGCAGCTAGCTCTTGCCTATGCCAAGGTAATAATTATTGGAAGGTGTCTCCAACGGATCCTGGAACCTCTGAGATCCACTGGCTTACTTATCACACACGCTTATATACGGTGTTATGCGGGTTGTGATTTCTGGGGGGTTACAAGGAACTTAAGAGAAGCTACATGTATTTTTAAGCTGTCAGGCTCGTGCAGACGAAATGCAGTTATATAGCCTGTGGTATAAAGTATCCGCAGTAAGGTACCTACAAGAATTAAAAGGCAATGCAACTAAAACTGAGCAGTACATAATGGCATAATGATCCAATGGCATTATCTAACTTGTTAGAAAGGCCTTCTGGAAGATGCCATTGTTTTAAATTTCTTGCCTTCTGAGATTATTATTATTATTATTAATATTTATTAAACTTATTTGTCACCCATCTCACCACAAGGTTTACTCTGGGAAAGGTTCTGTTGGATAAGAGAAAAACAAAAGTTTTATCTGTATAAATTGGACATGTATGGTGTTTACTAGGAATGGGGATTATAGTAAAATTGTGTCGTGGTTGTTCCAAAGGTGCTTTTTCCAAGAGGCAACTGGACTTTCTTCTTTGAAGACGTTTCACTTCTCATCCAAGAAGCTTCTTCTGCTCTGACTGGATAGTAGGGAAGGGAAGGATTTATATTCCTTGAAGACAACTGGTCATTTGCATTTAAAAGACAAAGGCCTCTCTTTTGAAGACAGCAAAGTCCAAATTTGGATAGAGAGGACCCTGGTTTGAAAGAGGGGTCAAAGAGGCCATCTATGTCCAAATTGAACAGCCCTCTCAACAGAAGTGGAGGGGTACCACACTACCCATCTTCAGTCTACAACACAGTCCTTTCAGCAGTTCCAAGAAGGCTCCACACCCATTTGCACCACTCAGGTGACCCCAGGACACAGGTAAACCTTCAGGTGGCCTCAACAACCTTCTAAAAGGATGCAAATGACCAGCTGTCTGCAAGGAGCATAAATCCTTCCATTCCCAACCATCCAGTCAGCACTGAAGAAACTTCTTGGATGTGAAGCGAAACATCTTCAAAAGAAAAACCAGAAAGTCCAGTTGCCTCTTGAAAAAAAAACACTTTTGGGGTCTTTGCTGTTTTAATTGTTTTTCTTTATATTAGTAAGTAGGAGTCCTGCTAATCATTGCAGTACGTAAAATAAATAATATTGTCAGACTCTAGAATGTGATGAAACTTGTACCCTTTGTAAAGAATATATTTCTTTGCCCTAACTGCAAACAAATCATTTGTTTTATTCAGAGCGGGACAAGAGAGTTTCACACCAATTCATTTATCTTTTTAAGGGGTTCACAATATCACAAAGATTAAGGAGTCCTGCACCAAACCATAATGAAATGTTTATTTAACATGATAAGTTAATTTAGCCATTGTGCTTTGCAGCCACAGTTCACACACGTTTTTTCAGTTTGACTTTTGTGGAGGTCAAACAAAAACAAAAAAGAACAAAGAACAAAGAGGTAGAGATAGGGCTAGGGCCAAAAGTAGATTGTAGAATTAATTCAACTGAAATTACATTGGATCAGTTAAATACAGTTTTTCTTCTTGTCCCTTCAAAAAAATAGAATTTTCTGGCAATTTCTGAAAGGACTTTGCCTATAACATTTTGTGACCTGCATGTGGCTTTGTGAAATAAATTTACTCCTCAGATTTGTGACTTAATGTCATTCTGAAACCAGCCACTGTAATTATTTTATAAATCCAGAAATGAATGATATACCGTAAAAGGAAGTATAAACCCAATGACTGACTGGGGGATTCTGGAAGATTAAATACAAAATGTTTGGAAGGCACTAAAGTTCTAAAAAAAATTGAATTATTAGTTGCACATACTAGAATGTTACAAGAGGACCTGCTTTCCAAGTATCTGGAAAGAAATATTAGAAACAATGTGATCTGAATAAATTCAAGTCAACACTTTCAAAACCAATTCTCTGGTTTTACTTATTTCTGCAAAAAAAAAATTCAGGTCCTTCTTATCTTGATTGTAGTTCCTGCTAGTTTTCCTTCTGTTACATTTGCACCAACAGGTTGCTTGGATTTTAGGGAATGAAAGCTGTAACTTTTTAATTTAATCTTAAATAGGGACTCTGTGACAACTATGAAACTTGGTGGGTGATCCTGAGTCTCACATAACCTAATTGTCTCTCAGAGTTATCTGGTTAAAATTGCAAGAGAATGGTATATTGGATTAATGTTGGGATAAATAGGTAGTAATTTTTCACATATTTTCATTTTCAAATAGAGATACTCCTAGACTTACAGCCACAATTGTGTCCAAAATTTCTGTTGTTAAGAGAGACATTTGTTAAGTGACTTTTGCCTCATTTTACGGCCTCCCTTGCCATAGTTGTTAAGTGAATCACTGCAGCTGATAAGTTAGTAACCTGGTTGTTAAGTGAACCTGCTTTTCCCATTGACTCTGCTTATCAGGTCGCAAAAGTTGATCACATGACCCCGGGACACTGCAACTGTCATCAATCTGAGTCAGTTGCCAAGCATCCAAATTTTGATCACACGACCATGGGGAAGCTGCAAAGGTTGTAGCTGAAAAACTTTCATAAGTCACCTTTTTCAGTGCAGTTGTAACTTTGAACGGTCACTAAACGAACTGTAAATTCTGTAAACTGTAAACTGTAAATGAACTTGTAAATTGGGGACTACCTGTACCATCCACAAGAATAAAAATGTAGTTTAGAGTTGATCGTTCACAAACTACTTACTTGTATATGTACCCTGTTTAGAATAGAAGCTGAAAAGCGATATAAAAAAATCCATAAAGACATAAGACTTGGATTTTTCCAATCTGAATTTAAGAATGTGTAAACTCAAGTCTCTTTGGGGTCAAGGTGAGCTGCTGCTGACATGTCCATATCGTTTTCCTTGAGCAACTGACCTTTTCCATCTGGCATGCTTTACAACTTCTTAGTCTAGCTCAAAGCCTTAGGATTTCCTGGTTGTCTGCCTTCCAAGTGCTGAACAGGTTCAGCCTGCTTAGCTTTTTTTATAAGGTCACATGAGATCACAGGAAACGTCACCTTCCTGTGATCTGCTATCCCACACTACTGCTCAAAAAAAATGAAAACTCTTTGCATGATAAACTTCTCTGTACTTTCAAGCGTAAGGCAGGAATGAACGGCATGAACCCGAATTTGTATTCTGTTCTTTCAGGAGAATGTGGAAATGTTCCAGGGCCACCCGTGCGACAACATATATCCCGATGAATATTTTCCTCATGGCATCACTAATGGAGCGAATTGGTATAATGTCCCAGGTAAAGCATAAATGCTGGAGACGTTTGTTTGGGGGAAACGACAACATCTGTGGGCTTTATGTGCGAAAATAAGATCCGAAATCCCCTTTGGGTTGGTCTGAGTTTCTCAAGATAAAGAACTTTTCCTTGTAAGCCAGCCATGATGAGGGCTGTGAAAAATGTTTTTTTTTTAAAGTCTTGTTTTAACATCAAAATTAATTTTGACTTTGAGATAGGGAGCTTTGAACTTGGAACACTTTCTTTGAACTGCTCTGCCCATCACAAATCTCTATTTGCTTGTTATATGTGTTGGCAGGGAAAAAAACCTAATTATTGAGCATAGCTGTACTAAATAACAAATGAACAGACAACACACCATAAAGCATCTCACTTAGGATCCAGAGGTTTATTAGAATTTAAAGCATTAGCAAACATAAGTCAGTTACATTAATCACATTGCAATGAGGGTCAATTGGACAAGCAGTCAAAAGGGACAGTTTGAGGCCGGTTGGTCCCCTCCCATTATTCAACATTTCATTATGTACCTTAAAACCACAAAATCACATGACTTTCAGGATTCTGCCATTGAGCATAGCAACAGGGCCAGTTGTCCATTCCTCCAACCTAAATGTTACAACATGGTTATTTTTTACATGTACTTTTAAATGCACACTTCCTCTTTGTCCACAGCATTTTGCAAGCTAAGCAACTGTCAGTGTTGCAAAGCACCATTTTGACATAATTAAAGGTCACAATTTCAGCACCCAGATTAACATTGATTTTATTTCAGGCCCTTCATCCCTTAACATACCTGATAGTGCGGGTAAATAGGCCTTTATTTAAAAAAAACAAAGGTGAAAAACATAAATACTGCCTCCTACCGCTAGGCACAGGTGTTTAAGAAAACAGTTCTTTTTTTAAATCCTTTTCCTATTTTAGGTTGGTCCTTATTTCACATGAATTTGATTCAGTACTATTGATATAAAAGAAATACAGCTAATCCTTAACCTACGACCACGGTTTACACCAAAGTTTCTGCTGTTAAGTGAAACAATTACTAATGAGTTTTGCCCCATTTCACGATCTTTTTTGCCACAGTTGTTAGCTGAATCCCTGCAGTTGATCGGTTAGTAACCCGGTTGTTAAGTGAATCATGCTTCCCTATTGACTTTGCTTGTCAGAAGGCTACAAAAGGGGATCATGTTCATGACCGTCATAAATACGAGTCAGTTTGAATTTTCCTTACGTGACAGTTGGGATGCTGCAACGGTCGTAAGTGTGAAAAACGGTCATCTTTTTTCAGTGTTGTTTTTCGGAACGGTCACTAAATGAACTGTTGTAAATCGAGGACTACCTGTACTGCTAATTTGGGAGCAAAATGTATAGTTGAAAATGATTCTGCTTTCAAACTCCTTTCCCTAAAATGACATCTTGCTTTACGGGTGGTCCTTTTTTTAGTGACCATTTGAAATTACAACAGCACTGAAAAAAGTGACCTATGACCTTTTTTCACATTTACAACCATTGCAGCAACTCCATGCTCACATGATGAAAATTCAAACGCTTGGCAACTGACTCGTATTTATGACGGTTGCAGTCTGCTGGGATCATGTGATCCCCTTTTGCGACCTTCTGACAAGCCAAGTCAAAGGGGAAGCCAGATTCCCTTAACAACTGCATTGCTAATTTAGCAACTGCAGTGATTCACTTAACAATGGTGGCAAGAAGGGTCGTAAAGTAGGGCAGAATTCATTGAACAACCGCCTTGCTTAGCAACATAAATTTTGAGCTGAATTGTGGCCGTAAGTCGAGGACTATCTGTATTTTGCTCCACAACCTCCAAGTTTTGTGGTTAGGATTTCATCTCTGTGGGATTAATTTTCTTTATTCTCCTGCTGCCAAGATATTTGCCGCTAAGCATAAGCCGTTGATTTACCTTCTGATAATCCTCGTTTCAGGTGGCATGCAGGATTGGAATTACCTTACCACAAATTGCTTTGAGGTGACCATTGAGTTGGGCTGTGTCAAATATCCCAAGGCAGAAGAGTTGCCAAAATACTGGGAGAAGAACCGCCGGTCTCTGCTGCAGTTTATCAAGCAGGTAAGATGATTTGCTGCCCCGCACGATTAAGCGATGCTCACCTATGCTGCTGCATACTGCACAAGGAAAAAATATAAGAGAGTTGGAAGGGACCTTGGAGGTCTTCTAGCCCAACCCCCTGCTCAAGCAGGAGACCCTATATACATTTCAGTCAAATGGCTGTCTCTTCCTAAAATCCTCCAGAGATGGAGCACCCACAACTTCTGAAGGCAACTTCAGAATTAATTGTCCACTGATTAATTGTTCTGTCAGGAAGTTTTTCCTTGGTTCTAGGTTGGTTCTCTCCCTGGTTAGTTTCCATCTATTGCTTCTTGTCCTGCCTTCAGGCGCTTTGGAGAATAGGTGGATCCCCTCTTCTTTGTGGCAGCCCCTCAAATACTGGAAGACTGAAATCATGTCCCCCCCCCCCCCCCCCCCCAGTTCCTTCTTTGCACTAGACTAGACATACCTAATTCCAGAAACCATTCTTCCTCCAGTCCCCTAATACTCTTTGTTGGCCTTCTTTGCACTCTTTACCTGGCCCTGGTTTTTTCATGGATTTGGGGAGAGGGATCAAAGACTTAACGGATTCTCTGTTGCACAGTTCATCCGTCTCTCTTCACTTAGGTCCACCAAGGTGTCAGTGGGTTTGTTTTGGATGCCACGGATGGACGAGGCATCTTGAACGCGACCATCAGCATTGCCAGCATTGACCACCCTGTCTCCACCTATAAAACGGGGGATTATTGGCGCCTGCTGGCTCCAGGAACGTACAAGATCACGGCATCTGCCCGAGGGTAAGCCACGCAGTTTTTGATGATCTAATATCCGTCATTTTCACCTAAGGGCTCTTCTTAAATGCGCTGGAATTAAATCACCTCTTCCCTACAGAGAGAAAAAGATAACTGCTGTTTTTCAGCTTATTGTTGTAAGTCCTCGATTTACAACCGTTCATTTAGTGACCATTCAAACTTACAACAGCGCTTTAAAAAAGGACGTATGACCATTTTTCACAGTTACAACCTTTTCAGCCTCCCCATGATCATGTGATCAAAATTCAGGTGCTTGGCAATTGGTTCATATTTATGACCATTGCAATGTCCTGGGGTCGTACCATCCCCGTTTGCAATTGACTAGCAAAGTCAATGAGGAAGCCAGGTTCACTTAACAACCGTGTTACTAATTTAGTAGTATTCACATTAATAACTGTGGCAAGAAAAGTCCTAAAATGGGACAAAACTCACTTAACAAATGTCTCACTTAGCAACATAAATGTTGGGCTCAATTGTACTCGTAAATTGAGTCGAAAAGATTAAAGACAAAAAAGAGGGCTACGACAAGGTGGCTGGATACTATCATGGATGACGAGGCAGGAGTTTACAAAAGTGATTATTGGCAAATGGTCCTAGTAAAACATTGTCTCTTTGGAGTAGCAAGGAAGAAGAAGCAACTGAATTAAGTCACCTCTCACTCAGATTTAGAACATGGAAGATTGGGAAGAAGCCTCTTAATCCTGCACAGTTAAGGCTCTTGAAATATCTTAACTGTATCTTCTACATCAGGGGTCTCCAACCTTGGCAACTTGAAGACTTGTGGACTTCAACTTCAGTTCTCAGAGTTGAAGTCCACAAGTCTTAAAGTTGCCAAGGTTGGAGACCCCTGTTCTACATCATCCCAAACAAGGACATGAGGAGCTTCAGGGCTTCCAAATGTAGAGAACCAGCAACTTATCCCTCTTGCAAACATTTTGTGGGTGGATTTCTATGAAAGACTAAATGAAAATTGGTGGGGATTTTTTTTTTAAAACATGAAAGATTTAACTTCCATCTTTCAGGCAAGCCAGGCCCTGGCATCTTCACTTGAAACAATGAGAGAGCAATTGTGAGGAAGGCCACTTTGCCTAAGACTTTGGCGATTTATTCTGTCACAGGTGTGCCAGAAGGCTGAAGTGACAGGAGTCAGCTTCCTGCTGTACTGTAGTGCAGGGGTCCTCCAGACTTGGCACCTTTAAGGCCTGTGAACTTCAACTCCCAGAATTCCCCCAGACGGCATGTCTTCTCGGTCTATTCAAAAGAGCCCTAATGCTGCAGCTTTTATTCCCCATATTAAAAGTCAGAAAGGATGTGGTAAGATGTAGGTGGAAATGCGGTATGTGCCTCAGCAGATAGGAGCAGTTACAGTCATTATTACTGTTTGAATTACATAGAGTAAATTAGAGAACGTGGGGGGGGGGGATTAAGAAGGATCTCTATTTTGTGTGTGGTTCCTCTTTATGAGGTTTGCATCAGAATGTTTCAACTGCCTCAGTTTGTAAAAAATACTAAATAAAATGACTTCAGGCAGTCCTTAACTTGGAACCACAACTGGGCCCAAAATTTATGTTGTTAAGTGAGACACTTGTTAAGTGAGTTTGGTCCATTTTACGACTTTCCTAGCCACATTTGTTAAGTGAATCACTGCAGTTCTTAAGTTAGTCACACGGTTGTTAAGTGAGCCTGGCTTCCCCATTGACTTTGTTTGTCAGAAGGTTGCAAAAGGGGATCATGGGAACCCCAGGAACACTGCGACCATCATAAATATGAGCCAGTTGCGAAGCATTTGAAAATAAGTCATGTGACCCTGGGAAATGATGCAACAGTCATAAGTGTGAGAAATGGTCATAAGTCACTATTTTTCAGTGATGATATAACTTTGAACGGTGACTAAATGAACTGTTGTAAACCGAGGACTACCTGTATGTCTGCAAGGAGTCATTATTAAGGTCACCTGCAATTAAGCTAAAGTAAAATTTAAATGAAGCAGCTTAATTTTTGCAGTATTAATGATTTAAGAAAGTGGGAACATCGTAGCCTGCAGAATTCCGAATGGCCATATCAGCCTAGGCCTCAATAACTGGTTAGATTTGGTAATGATACTTACTGCAATACAGGTACAGCAGTCCTTGACTTACAATCATTCATTTAGTGACTGTTTGAAGTTAAAATGGCACTGAAAAAAGTGGCTTATGACTGCTTTTTTACACTTAATGACTGTTGCAGCTTCCCCACAGTCATGTGATCAAAATTTGGATGCTTGGCAACATATTTATGACCGTTGCAATATCCAGGGATCACCTGATCCCCTAATGCGACCTTCTGGCAGGCAAAGTCCGTGGGGAAAGTCAGATTCACTTAACAACCATGCTACTAACCTATCAATTGTCACAATTCACTTAACAACTGTAGCAAAAACGGTTGCAAAATGGGATGAAATTCACTTAAGAACTGTCTTGCTTAGCAGCAGAAATGTTGGGCTCAATTGTAGTTGTAAATCAAGGACTTCCTGTTAGATCTAGCAAAGCTTGGTATTATTACCTCCGACAGAATAAACTGCGGTCTGTCATATTCTTCCCTGTTTTTCTTTCCGTTTTTTCTGGAAGGTATAATTCAGAGACAAAGATGGTCAAAGTTGAAGAGAACAATGCCGCCCAAGTCAACTTTACTTTAAGTCGAAAAGGCCCCAAAGTTGAAGAAGGGTCAGCACCGCATGTGAACATGGCGGACTCCAATGGGCCGGTCACCAAGGAATTAGAAACCCTGATCAAAGACCTCTCAGCAGAGAATGGCTTGGAGCATCTCCTCTTGGCTTCTTCAGCTGATGTTCAGCCTTCACGTTACCGTCCCTACAAAGATCTGTCTATGTTCCTCAGAGGCTTGAATTTGAATTATCCAGAAATCACAAATCTTGTTAGGTATGGGATAGTGTTTGGAGACATTTACGTTCTGGAAAACCACAGCTGTGCTCCATCACTGGATCACAGATGTGTTCCTGAGAGAAACTTCAAAAGAAAATGACCTGATACAACAGTGCGGTCCAGAGTGGGTGTGTCCATCTGCCATTCTAAAAAACACTCTGCATCTAAAAGTCTGTAGAGATTCTCCATCATCCAGGTCGTGGTTGTCCCAAAGGTGCTTTTTCAGGAGGCAACTGGACTTTCTTGGTTTTTCTTTTGAAGATGATTCGCTTCTTATCCAAGAAGCTTCTTCGGCTCTGACTGGATGGTGGGGAGTGAAAAGATTTATATTCCTTGCAGACAGATGGTCATTTTCATCCTTTTAGAGGGTCTTTAAAGCGCTTGGAGGTTTATCTGTGTCCTCAGGGTCACCTGAGTGGTGCTCCCAGTTCCTGTAGTCTGCAAAATGGTGTGAGAGTAGGAATGGATTTCCAGAGAAAAAATTGCAGACTACAGGAACCATTTGCACCACTCGGGTGACCCTGAGGACACAGAGAAACCTCCAGGTGAGCTCAACGATTCTCTAAAAAGATGCAAATGGCCAGCTCTCTGTAAGGAGTGTAAATCCTTCCATTCCCCACCATCCAGTCAGGGCTGAAGAAGCTCTTTGGATGAGAAGCGAAACGTCCTCCAATGAAAAAAAAGAAAAGAAAGCCCAGCTACCTCTTGAAAAAAAGCACCTTTGCGACACTGCATCTAATTTAGACAAACTAAATTCTACATTGATAATTGCTAAATAATGTATTCTACAGATTGAGCTTTGAAATATCTCTTACTACCTCAACAGTGTTTTCCTTTTGCTAATAATGGAAGACAGGGCAAGCTCTGAAATTATTGCTTTGGTATCAGAGCCATAGACAGTAGATTTGTTAGTCTGATTGGTAAATCATTAGAGATAGGCTTTCTACTTAAAATGGTAGCTGCACTTTTCTGCAAGTTGGATTCTGCATCAGGAAGAGGTGATTCACTCTTCTTCCTTAGAACACGAAGTCGGCAAAAAATATTTTGTCGCTTGTTCTTAGTTCCAAAATACTTATTATATTCAGTAGCTGAAAACCTTAGTAATGTGATTGATATCACTGAAAGATATGGGAATATTTCCTAGGATAGGGTGGGATGAATTAAAAAAGGAAAAAACCTATGAGAAGCTTAAATCATGCCGTGGTAGCGCAGTGGTTAGAGTGCCGTATTGCAGGCTAACCCTACCCACAACCAGGAATTCGATCCTGACCAACTCGAGGTTGACTCAGCTTTCCTTCCTTCTGAGGTCGGTAAAACGAGGACCCGAATTATTGGGGGCCATATGCTGACTCTGTAAGCCACTTAGAGAGAGATGTAAAGCACTGTGAAGCGGTATATAAGTCTCAGTGCTGTTGCTATTAAATCATACTATTTTAAATGTGATAATAAAGTATTATTTTTTAGCTTGAGTGACCTAAAAAGTAGCTGGAAACTGTCTCCATTTGTTGGTGTTTTGTTGCTTTTTCCCCATGGAGCAATCTTGAGGTCCTTCAGTGGGAGGTGGTTTCCTTGCTGTACCAGTAACTTCCTATAAATGTCTCAGCATTAAGTGGGAATGTAGTTTCGCACTTCCGCAGAATGAAAAAGCAGCCCAAAATGGCCCATTTCTATTTTTTACAAAGCAGCCAGTAGACTTTTATCTCTCTTATTTTGGCAGCTTGGGCCAGAGTCGTGAGATCCGTCACATTTGGTCCCTGGAAATCTCTAACAAACCCAACCAGTCCGAACCGGAAGAGCCGAAGATCCGTTTCGTTGCCGGCATCCATGGTAACGCCCCTGTCGGTACCGAGCTGCTCCTGGCTCTGGCAGAGTTCCTCTGCATGAACTACAAAAAGAACATGGCTATCACAAAGGTGGGTGACCTGCATGTATGGAAGTATCTATCGTGTTTCCCCCAAAATACGACCTTCCCCCAAAAGTAACTCCTAGCTTGATTTTTACACGTGTGCCCAATATAAGCACTAAGTAAGACTCCGCCCACTCCAGGGTGCAAGGGTAAAAATTAAGCTAGGGTGGGGATGGGGGTGGTGGAGCTGCCTGACTACTTACCTTCGGACAGTTGCAGCCAGGCCCCGCACACCTCAGCCCATTTCTTTTGCAGCCGGCAAGACTTCTGAAGGCCTCTGTAGCCAGTCCGGATTGATCCGGAGCTCTGTTACCGGCTGCAGAGGCCTTCAGGAAAGCCTTGCCGGCTGCAGAAGAAGTTTCTGAAGACCTCTGACAGCGAAAAGAAGGCCAGGGGTGATGCGTGTAAGTGAGGTGAGGCAGTGGATGACATTTCCCCCACCCCTCCCCCAAAAATAAGACCTGGTGCCTTTATCAGATTAGATGGAACATGAATGTATTAGAGCCCTATGGAAAAAGCATCTCACGTAATCCAAAATCTGAAGAGTGCAAAGGCCACTCAGGGCTTTTCTCTTGGTTTGGGAATGTTCCAGATGAGGCCTTTTATGTGCGGTCACTCTGCCGTATATTTTATGAGACGGCTTTGTTCTCTTTTCCCACTGTTTCCTCTATTTATAAATGTTGAGATACTACACACCCTGTAAGAGGGTTTGCCATGTAAGAGTTTTAAAATGTCCAAATCTGATCAGGGGATTGCCCATCACATCACTTAATGAAACAACCACAGTACCTTTCAAATTATGTGTAAAAATCCTCGGTTACGTAACCATAATTGATAAACAGCCACCTTTGAATGTTTCCCAATTCCATGAAAGTCCGCTGAAATGGATTTCAGGATACGAGAGAGAGGCACCTTGTTCAGTAGAGGAAAGTTACTCTTTGAACTTGCTTCCAAAAGCTGTTTTGTGCCCAACAGCCTCAATAGAAGGTTGCAAACCTTGAAACTTTGCCATGAGTTAAAGTGGGGCCACTCTTCAGTTTTCCCAAACTTCCTTGGTGAGATAGAGTGGGTTAATTCGCCATATAAATGGTTTATTTTTAGGGGTTTTTTAAATATATTTTTTATTTATTTTCTCTTTACATATAATATGTGCTTAATGAACGTTGTACTGTCTGGGTCCATTTGTTTACATAGTAATACTTCTTAAGTTCCTAATTTCTACCTCTATTATCCAATAATAATAAATTAAGTAATATATAATAATAAAACAAGTCCCAAGTTCAAAAATATTCTGTATCTTCTTTTTCTTTTATCTTTATCAGTGTTAATCTGTCCCATTTCTGCACAGTCCAATATTTTTTTAATTATATCTCCTTCCGTAGATGTTTCCTCACTTTTCCAATGTTGTGCAAATACAATTCTGGTTTTATTTTTGTGTTGGCTGTTTCCCCCCCCCCCCCCCCCCCCCCCAGCTGATTGAGAAGACAAGAATAGTGATTGTACCCTCCCTGAATCCAGATGGGCGTGAGATTGCCCAGGAAGGCGACTGTACCTCCAAACTGGGACAGGCCAATGCCAACGGCAAAGATCTGGACACCGATTTCGCAAGTAAGAGCAGGGTTAATGTGTTCCTTTGTGGGCTGCCCTTGATCTGCACCAGGGAAGGCAGAACGTTCCATTCCTCTGATCCCTGCATGTAGAGATTAATCATGTATCACCTGTTCTTACACATAATTCGGTTTTTTCCTCTGGTGTGCTTAGATGTCTTACCAGTGGTTGGTTTATTCAAGTTATATGTTTTATTTAATGTTTTGAACGTAGGTTGTCTCTTGCATAATGTGTTTTTCAGAACTTCTGTTGTTTTATGTATTTTAACCCTCTGTTAGTCACCCAGAGACGCATAGCCAGTGAGTTGTCATACAGATGGAAATAACACCAATAGAACACAACATATGTAGGTCCAAGTTAAACTCTGGATTCCTTGCTGCTATCTGAGCCTGCTTGCTTTCTTGCAAACATTTCTTGCAGTTATCCAACAAATAACATCTTGAGTGATAGAAGGGAGTGGGGTTGGCTCTCTGATTATGTATCTTAGCTTGCCCTGTCAAAATTTGCAGGGTTGTTGTTTTCTCCTTGGTAGGTCCTTGATTAGGCTGTTGTTTACTGCTTGGTTATATCTCTGAGTTAGTAGTTTAGAGTATTGGTTGATTATTGTTTAGAGCATTGTCATCAGCAGTCGCCTGCAATCAACACTCAGAGAAGCCAGAGATTAACATCCAAGAAACAATTAAGAAATAAACAGCAGCTTATTCAAGGACCACACACACATGAGCACTGGCATTGCAAGCTACTGTATATAAACAGAGAGCAAACCCCATTCCCTTCTAGCACTGAAAACAACCAAACTCAGAGAGCACTAGGGACCTCCTCCCTTCTTCTTCCAGTCTCCTTCTCCATCATTTCTTCTCCTCCCTTCTCCTTCTTCAAATTTTCTTCTTCATTATCATTCCTCCTCCTCCTCTCATACATTCCACAAACCCTCCTCCCTTGTAGCATTGAAGATATTACTTAGCCAGATAACCAAACATCTCCAAGCAAATGGCCACGTTTGGAGACCACCGTGGACCCCACAGACTGGAATAGCAATCTGATCAACATGGTTCTCCACCAGTCACCTACCATCTGGTGCATTTACATCAAGGTTGAATGGGGAGGCTTGTCTCTCTTACTGTGAAAAATCCCTTGATTATTCCTTTAGGCAATTCCTCCGTGGTGAGGGAACCCGAAACCAAAGCCATCATGGAGAACCTGATACAGAAGCAGGACTTCAGCCTCTCCGTTGCCTTAGACGGAGGGTCCCTCCTTGTTACTTACCCATATGACAAACCAGTGCAAACAGGTGAGCTGATTTTTTTTTTCCTTCCTGGTGCTTTGCAAAACATCTTTTCAGACTGTCTCTTTTACTCTGCTTTGGTCCTTGATGCCAAAAAAACCCCTAAACATTCTGAAAAAGAAATTTGACTGGTTTGTTTTTGTTTTTAGTGGAAAATAAGGAAACTCTGAAACATTTGGCTTCTGTCTATGCAAACAACCATCCTACGATGCACCTAGGACAGCCAAACTGTCCAAACAAATCAGGTATGTGCCTACAACGTCCAGGGGTGGGATTGAAAAATTTCAGCAACCAATTCGCTGCCCGGGTGCGTGGCCTACTCGGCCTCCTGCACCACGGCGGGCAGGGGCGTTTTCGCCTTCCCCAGGCTCCGGAGGCTTTCCTTGAGCCTCCAGGAGGGTAAAAACGGCCTCCCACAGGCACTGGAGGCTGAAAATGGGCCCCTTTCTAGACTTCCATACTTCCAGTAGGCCTGTTTTTTGCCCTCCCCAAGCTCCAGAGACTTTCCTGGAGCCTCCAGGAGGGCAAAAACGGCCTTCCCCAGGCACCAAAGGCCCTCCGGAAGACGGAAACAAGCCCGTTTTTGGACTTCCGGTAGGCCCGTTTTTCGCCCTCCCAGAGCCTCCACACGCGCCCTGCACTTACCTGGCATCCAAAATGCGCTCTGTGGAGACTCCTGGGAGGGGAGGGGAGGGGTGGGGCGGGGCGGGGTCAGCCAGTCCTTGGAACAACCGGTTCAGCGAACCAGATTTAAATTAACATCTGTTTCGTCCGAACCAGCTGAATCCCATCAATGACAACATCCTAAAACAGGGGTCTCCAACCTTGGCAACTTTAAGCCTGACGGACTTCAATTCCTGGAGTTGAAGTCCGCCAGGCTTAGTTGCCAAGGTTGGAGACCCCTGTCCTAAAGCATTTGGGACTGATTGCTGTGAGCCGACTCTGGATTGCAGAATCAGACTGCAGGTATAACGGGGTGGGATTGAAAAATGGGACATATGAGAAGAGAAAGAGATCTTTAATTATACACATTATCACGGCAGCCAGAATAACATGTGCACAGTATTGGAAAGAAAAAGGAATACCACCGGAAGAGCATTTAATTTGGAAAATTTTAGAATGCGCTGAGATGTGTAAATTAATATAGGAGATTGATGAGAAAGAGGAATCGGAATATTATACGGTGTGGGGACTACGGTATAAATGGTTGGAAGATAGAATAAAGAAAGGAAAAGGAACAACTTAGATACCTAAATAAGGGAGTAAAATATGAGATATAATAAGTTAAGAATGTATTCAATCTGTATTTATATTAACACTGTGTAACCGATAGTTCATGTATTATATTATATTATATTATATTATTTATTTATTTAATTAATTAATTAATTTGTATACCGCCCTTCTCCCAGAGGGGACTCATACTATGCAACTTAATAAAAAATAAAAAAGAAAAGAAAAATGGGATAAAATAAAATAAAGGAAGAATTGCTGATTTCTGACTCTTTTGCAGATGAGAACATCCCGGGAGGTGTGTTGCTCGGAGCACAATGGCACAGCCATCTAGGGAGCATGAAGGTATTTCCAAGATGGTTATTTTGGTGCTCATCATGCAGATTGTGTAAAAAAATCAAGGCTACCAATACAGGCAGTCCTTGACTTACAGCCATTCATTGTTTGAAGTTACAATAGCACTGAAAAAAAGTGACTTATGATTCACACTTACGACCATTGCAGCATCTCCATGATCTGGTGATCAAAAGTCAGATCCTTTGCAACTAGTTCATATTTAAAATGGTTGCAGTGTCCCGGAGTCACATGATCCCCTTTTTGGGACCTTCTGACAAGCAAAGTCAATCGTTCACTAAAACAACTGTATTGCATTGATTTGCTTATAAGAGCCGCGGTGGCGCAGTGGTTAGAGTGCAGTACTGCAGGCTACTTCTGCTGAATGCCGGCTGCCTGCAATTTGGCAGTTCGATCCTGACCTGCTCAAGGTTGACTCAGCCATCCATCCTTCCGAGGTGGGTAAAATGAGGACCCAGATTGTTGGGGGCAAGAGGCTGACATTGTAAAAACTGCTTAGAGAGGGCTGTAAAAGCACTGTGAAGCAGTATATAACTCCAAGTGCTATTGCTATTAACAACCGCGGCAAGAATTGTCGTAAAATGGGGCACAACTCACTTAATGGAAATTGTCCACTTAGCAATGGAAATTTTGGGCTCAATTGTGGGTCATAAGTCAAGGAGAACCTGTAATCTTTTGCTGATTGGGAGGTTTTTTTTTTAATAGAGGGCTATCTTTCTTTTGAGCTAAACCCTCTTCTTTATTTATTTCTCCAGGATTTCAGTGTCACATATGGGCATTGCCCAGAGATCACAGTATACACCGGTTGCTGTTACTTCCCGAGCGCAGGACAGCTCCATACTCTGTGGACAGAGAATAAGAAATCGCTTCTCAGTATGCTGGTGGAGGTGAGTTTGGATGGACTGTCGCTGGATGTCAATTACAGGTAGTCCTCGACTGACAACAGTCCGTTTAGTGACCATTCAAAGTTACAACAGCACTGAAAAAAGTGACTTACGACCATTTTTCACAATTACAACCTTTGTAGCACCCCCGCAGTCACATGATCAAAATTCAGAGCGCTTGGCAACAGGTTCATACTTACGACCATTGCTATGTCCCAGGGTCACCTTTTGCAGCCTCCTGACAAGCAAAGTCAATGGGAAGTCAGGCTCACTTAACAACTGTGTTAACTAATTTAACAACTGCAGTGTTTCACTTAACAGCTGTGGCAGGAAAGGTCTCAAAATGGGGCAAAACTCACTTAACAAATGTCTCGCTTAACAACAGAAAACTTGGGCTCAATCGCGGTCGTAAGTCGAGATTGATCTGTACATTCAAACTTTTGTTTGCAACTGCTCCAAAAGCAAAACAGACGAGACTCGATTTAAGAAACAGGCCTTACGTACCTCTTGAATACAGAGAATAGGAAATATAAGTTCGGTGGGGAAAGAGGCACAGTGAGAAGCTGGGACAAAGGAATTTTCACTCACACTGAAGATCGGGAGGTGACCTCGGAAAAATGGCTTTTCTTTTCCATTTTTCATGCCACTCAGGTCGTGCAGGTCCTTTATGCTGGCTAGAGCAGCAGTCCCCAATCTGTCCGGCTTGGCGGCCTGGTGCGGTGAAGGGGGGAACGGGGGAATGGTTTGGAGTGAGTGGTGGGTGCACACAAGCGTGTACAACTCTATTTGTGCCAGTGCAAGTGCCCGCCACTCACCCAAGTGGAGCTTCACACACGCGCTCGCCGCTGTTTGCGCAACCCAGTTCTGAATGGGCTGCAGCTTGGTAGTGGGCCGCGGCCCGGGGTTGGGAACCCCTAGGCTAGAGTCCTGTAAACATACAGAAAAAGGTATAATTCTCTGCGTCTCATTGGCCATCTTCCAAGTCACTCTTCTCATCCCATCTCCGTCAGTTCACAGGAATGTCCCCCCCCATCCCATCTCCGTGGAGACAGTTCTTCAGGGGAATTAAGTAGGTAAAAGTTCAAGCCTCTCCTCTCCGTCCTTATGGCAGCTTGGAAGCTGACATATGGATTCAACTTCATTTGTTGAGCTTATCGCCTATTCTCAAAGATGCAGGGATGCAAGAAGAGACACAAACATTTGCAATAAAGACAGCTGGTAAATCTTTTTGGCACCGAGTGCTGAAATGGGAGCGTGTGCGTGTGCGCACCAAAAACCGGAAAAGCAGATATGTGCTCTGGGTGCCACTTCCTGCATGCATGCCATAGATTCGCCATCACACACCTAGAAGGTCGTAACGCAGAACAGTCAAAATGCCAGCAGGGTAGATAAGTAGAAACTTCTTCAGCTGACACAGAACATCTACATTTTATTCTGTCGAGAATCTTGGAAAGATTGTCCTCTATTTACAACTGGCCACTTAGTAACTGTTTGAAGTTGGAACAGACTAAAAAAAAGTTACTTTCAACCTGTCCTCGGAGTTATGACTGCCATACCACCTTTGTGGTCACATTCTGGAATTTCGGGTGATTGGCAACCAACTTGCACTTACAACTGTGTTTGTTTGTTTTTTTGCTGGATAAATTGGATTTGGACTTATAAGCATACAATCCACTTAAAGGACTGTGGTGACTCACTTAAGAACCATCATGAAAAAAACATTCCAAAAATTGAATCTGCTCACGTGGTGATTCAATTAGAACCCCAATGACTTAAAGACCAAAATTCTGGGTTTGGTGGTTGTTAAGTCGAGGACTACCTGCATTCCATACACAACAAAATGTATATGTGTATACAACAATTACACATGGGATGTGTTTTCTTTCCTAGAAAAGACAAACAATTGTATTTCCTCCCCCCCCCCCCCCCCCCCCAATCTTTCCTCCAGGTTCACAAAGGAGTCTATGGCTTTGTCAGAGACAAGCACGGCCGGCCAGTGTCCAAAGCCCAAATTGTGTTCAACGAAGGGATAAAAGTGTGCACCAAGGAAGGCGGCTACTTCCATGTGCTTCTCGCTCCAGGCTATCACAAGATCCTCGCGATAGCGGAAGGCTATCAGCAGCAGCATGTCCAGGTACGGGGAAAGCATCTTCGTTTTAGCGTGGCTCCACTGTGGTGGAATAAATGCCATGCGGAATAAGTTGGCACAACTGGCAGTCCTATATACCGGTGTGTGTGTATACACACATATACATATACCGTACTTTTCAGAGTATAAGACATACCCCCCCCCCCCCTCCAAAAAGAGGGTGGAAATGTCAGTGTGTCTTATACAACGAATAGAGCCATTTTTGGCCTCCCGAAATCCCGCACGTCCGTTTTTGCTCTTCCCCAGCCCCCAGGAGCACTCTGCAGGCCTCCCAAACACTCTGTGCATCCCATTTTTGCAAAAAATGGGTTCGTTTTTCGCAAAAATGGGATACGCAGAGGGTTTGGGAGGCCTGCAGGGTGCTTCTGGGAACCGGGGAGGGCAAAAACTATTTTTTTTTCTTGTTTTCCTGTTTGAATTCTTGTATTGTCTTTTTTTTTATTTTATTTTATTATTTTATTTTATTATTTTATTTTATTTTATTTTATTTTATTTTATTTATTTGTCAAGAACGTATCAGGTAATAAGTATAAACATGGATTGGATACATAAAATAGATACAAATAGAGGAAACATTAAGACAGGGACGGTAGGCACGCTGGTGCACTTATGCACATCCCTTACTGGTCTCTTAGGAAGGGGGTGAGGTCAACAGTAAATAGCCTTAGGTTAAAATTTTGGGGGTTTTGTGATGAAACCACAGAGTTGGGTAGTGCATTCCAGGCATTGACCACTCTTGCTGAAGTCATATTTTCTCTGGTGCGTCTTATAATCCGAAAAATACAGTACATACATACATACATACATACATACATACATACATACATACATTTGTTTTCTGAGGTTTTCGCGGGTGTTTGTATGTAGGTCTTTGGTTATTCGGGTTTTCTCCCGCGTAAAATTGGAGGTTTCTTGGCAATGTTTCGACGAAGTCTCATTCGTCATCTTCAGGCTGGTGTTCTCGGCTTCGTGCTTCTCGTGACACATTGCTCCTAGAAGCACGAAGCCGAGAAAGAGCAGCCTGAAGATGACGAATGAGACTTTGTCGAAACGTTGCCAAGAAACCTCCAATTTTACGTGGGAGAAAACCCGAATAACCAAAGACCTACACACACACACACACACACACCATGTTTCCCCAAAAATAAGACCCTGTCTTATATCTTTTTTTTTGCCACCCAAAAAAAAAAAAGGCATTAGGTCTTATTTTCTTGGGGTGGGGGATGTCCACTGACTCACCTCACTTGCGCGCGTCTCCCCCGGCCTCCTTTTCGCTGTCAGAGGCCTTCAGGAACTTCTTCGGCATCGGATAGTTGCAGCCAGGTCTCGCACACTTCAGCCAGCAAGACCTCTGTTCAGGAAAGGCCTCCATCGGCTACAGAGGCCTTCAGAAAACCCTTGCTGCAACTATCTGAAGGTAAGTAGTAGGGCAGCTGCACACACACACTTAATTTTTACCCATGCACCCTGGAGTGGGCGGGGTCTTAATTAGGGCTTATTTTGGGGGGTAGGGTTTATGTGTAAAAAAATCAAGCTAGGACTTACTTTCTGAGTAGGTCGTATTTTCAGGAAAACATGGTACATATATATATACACACACACATATACACACACACACACACACCCTATTTTAAACACATCAACTGTAGGTCAGGGCTGACACACACTCTGCTACAGTGAGAAAATTACTTCACTGCAAGCTGATTTGCTTATGTCCAGCGTGATTCCTTGAATGCCCTGAGCGCATCCACATGGTTATTGAAACACGTGTTTTGTCATTTCAGGTCTTGGTTCGCCACGACATGGCCAGCTTCCTGCATATACAGTTTGACATAGACAACAAGATCTTTGGCCTTCCAAGAGAGTTGGTGGTTACAGTAGCAGGTAGGACTTAGTAATGTTATCTGGGGTGGTTTTGTTTTAGTTTTAGTATTTTTTGTGGGAAGGAGTGTTTCTGTCTGCATGGAGGCAAACAGGCCACTTTTCACCATTCTGGCCTTGTGACCCTTCTCCTTTTTTTTTTTTTTTAATTTGATTTATATGCCGCCCTTCTCCGAAGACTCAGGGCGGCTTACAATGCGTTAAGCAATAGCCTTCATACTTTTGTATATTTATACAAAGTCAGCTTATTGGCTTGCTCCCTGTACATTTGCATCCAGCATTCCTTTCCTTTATTTATTTTTCTCGTTTTTGAACTGCCCATCTCCCTGAGAGAGAGACTCTGGGCGGCATACAAATAAAATGTTAAACTATAAAAAAAAGTATATAAAAGTTAAGAGATTTAGCAGGAGGCAAGGATGATTAAACACTGTTAAAGTGAGTTAACATGGGAAGGAAGGGCTATTGGGGCACTGATCAGCCCCACAGCTGCATGTTCCTATATGAGCCCCAAGTAAAGATTCAGGGCCAGGTTTTCACACTGTTCCAAAAGGCCAGGAGAATGAGGGCGCGACTCACTTTTGGGGGTAGAAACAGAGTGGGGCCTACGGCAGAGAAGGCTGTTTTCCTGGCCCCCAAACTAATTGGAGTTCTTTAACTCTTTAACTTTAATTAAGCTTCAACTGATGGGGTCTGCAACATGCCTTCCCTGCCTGACGGGGTGGGACAGGTCGATGTGATGTTTTCATTCCTTGCTTGCAAAGAGAGCTTATATTCAATGCATACTTATAGCAATTGTGCTTAAGACTTATATACCACTTCACAGGGCTTTACAGCCCTCTCTAAGCAGTTTACAGAGTCAGCCCCCCAACAATTCGGGTCCTCATTTTACTGACCTCAGAAGGATGGGAGGCTGAGTCAATCTTGAGGTGTTCAGAATCGAACTCCTGGCTGTGGGCCGAGTCCACTACATCACCAAAGCTCATAAAATGCCCTTCCATACCATATCACAATAACAATAGCACTTATATACTGCTTTGCAGTGCCTTATAGCCCCCTCTAAGCGGTTTACAGAGTCAGCCCATTTTCCCCAACAACCTGGGTCCTCATTTTACCGACCTCGGAAGGATGGAAAGTTGAGTCAACCTTGAACCGGTGAGATTCGAACTCCTGGCAGTGGGCAGTAAGTTAGCCTGCATTACTGCCTTCTAACCATTGTGCCACCATGGCTTCCTTCCTCCCTTTTCCTAATCTTCCTTCCTTCCTTCCTTCCTTCCTTCCTTCCTTCCTTCCTTCCTTCCTTCCTTCCTTCCTTCCTTCCTTCCTTCCTTCCCTTCCCTTCCCTTCCCTTCCCTTTCCTTTCCTTTCCTTTCTTTTACAACAATAGCACTTAGACTTATATACCACTTCACAGTGCTTTTACAGCCCTCTCTAAGCAGTTTGCAAAGTCAGTGTCAGGTTTCGATGTCGCTCCAATTAATTGCATTTCCAAACAGATAGTCTTTGATGAAATCTTTCATTTATTAAGCACGACAATCCGTCCTCGACTGCGTCGTAGCCAACACTGACTTCCTGACCCCAAACCTTCCCTTTCCGTTCCCCAATTCTCTGCGTCTCATTGGCCATCTTCCAAATCACTCTCCCCATATCTACTACTTCAGCTCCCAGGAATGTCCCCCCTCCCATCCCATCTCCTAGGGGATATTATCTTCAGGGAAAATAAGTAGGTGAAAAGTCAAGCGTCTTCTTGCCAGCTGCCCCCTCTTCTCCTCCTTATGTCAGCACTAGAGTAAATGCAGGTTGAAGTGCTGACAGTCAGACTTTTGCCCCCAACTGTCTGGGTCCTCATTTGACCCACCTCGGAAGGACGGAAGGCTGGGTCAAGTTGAGCCTGGTGAAGACTCGAACTGCCGGAAATCGGCAGTCAGCAGAAGTAGCCTGCAGTACTGCATTCTAACCACTGTGCCACCACGGCTCTAAAACGCAAATTCTACACTGGGTTTCTGAGCTGGTTTTGCATTCACACCTATTGGTAGATGCGAGGGATCTTTAAAAAGGGAAGATTACTGTCCACTTCAGAATTCAGTGCCTTTTAAAATCACCGCTGAGGTGATTACAGGCGAGCGTGTTTAACCTGAATCTGACGGTGGCCTCTGCATTTTGTCTTCCCTTTACTTTCGCTCAGGTGCCACCATGTCGGCCGTGATCCTTACGGCCTGCATCATCTGGTGTGTGTGCTCCATCAAGTCCAACCGTCACAAAGATGGCTTCCACCGCCTACGGCAGCACCACGACGATTACGAGGACGAGATCCGCATGATGTCCACCGGCTCCAAGAAGTCGCTCCTGAGCCACGAATTCCAGGATGAAACGGACACCGAGGAGGAGACAGTTTACACCAGCAAACACTGATCTTTCCCGTGGCGGGGGGTTCCCCTGCCGAGACACGTTTCACTAACCTGAGCATCGTCCCCAGCCAGCGGACGCAGAGCGCGCGACCTTCCAAACCTCAGTTCTTGGTTCCAGGCCAATTTCTGCTTTACGCACAAGAAGGCCCTACTGGACGGCTGGCTGTTCTTCTCTTTGGAATCGGAAGTGGACCCCTACAGGCAATTTAGCTAGGGTAAAATGGACACTCTGATCATGGAAGCTGCCATGGAAAAGCTGTGGCTTTTCTAGTACTTTGAAAAAAATTCCCTTTAAAACCTTCTGAATGCTACTTGGTGGCCACCAAGGTTTGGTCTAAGCTGCTTTATCCACTGCAGCCTATGGGACAGTTGGAACTTGCTTTCTTTCCTGCCTGCCTGGAACAGTTTTCAGGGTTGGTTGCGAAGGCGTTTAAAAAAAAAAAAACCAACAAATTTAATCCTCTTTAATTATGGAGAGTAAAATTCCTTCTGCTGAGAATGGCTTCAGGTCAGGTCTTCTTCGCAGATGCCGTCTTGAAAATACGTATTGAGATACGGGCAGATCTCCCTCTCCCATTGAGGTTGCATCTGTTGCTGTTTTTTTTTTTTTTTTAAACACACAACTCTTACTTTAATTACCTTGCACAGACCCTGCGGGGGGCATGGGGGCATTTCTGCTGGTTTTCTTTGGGAATATAGAGTAGCAGGAGGTGCATTTCAATACGGAGAGCGAATAACTCCTGATAAAGCCTAGTACTAATTGGAGATTAGAAATTTCAGCTTGGTGCCAAATGTTGCTTTGTAATTTATTTCTGGACCCTGCGGAAGCATCCAGAGAACTGATTTGTTGGACGGGAAAAAGTCTAGAAAATAACCTTCCGTAAGAAGAACACGTTCTGTTCTTTGAAAACATCCGGCTGCTTTTTCAGGAAAATGCCTTGTTTCTTTCCTTTTCAACATGAAGTTGCTTAACGGCAGTCGCTGCTCTTCTGCCAAGACTGAAAATTGGTGTGGAATTAATGATGTTCTCAGATTCTTCTTTTTTCCTTTTTTTTTTTTTGGGAAACTTTTGTGCCCCGAATATCTAGTGGGTCTGTTCAGGAAGGAAAGTGGCACAGTGTGTTATTTGTTCCTCACATGATATGGTTGTATAACTTTAGCCTTTTATTCTTGTAGCACTTTGGTGTGAAATGTTAAAAGAGGGGGGCTTAAATGTTTGAGAAAAAGCGAGGAGCTGTTGTACAGCTGATTAAGTACTAGTCTTGGACTAGAAAACCATCTTTAAACGAGATCATTTTCCTGTTTATGCCTCGGGGAGTTGAATTCCACCATTCCTGGATTAAGATAAAACGTATTGGATTAGAATATAGTTGAAAGCATTATCTGCATTATCTCCAAAGAACTGAATCTATTCTAGGGAATCCATTTTGGTTCTCGTAACTACCCCAAAGTTTAACCTCAGACTCCTCAAAAATTCTTTCCTGGTCTCTTCAAACTTACCGGAAATGGGGACAATGACTTATTTTGATGGCTTATCCAGATGCTTGGTTGTTACTAATAAGGATTTCTCAAAATAGTTTTAATTCCCTTTGGAAACGTCAAACCCACTTTAAAACTGGGGCATTATATTAAGGTTGGATTCTGTTTGTCATTCCGAGGAAATTCATCGACATAATACATTTTAGCTATCAAGACACTAAACGCTGAGGCTACGTGGTTGATCGTACTAGGAAGCAGAACAAATTGTAGGACTTAAAACCTTTAAAATCATCAAGCTAAATCCATTAACTTTATCCTTTAGCCGCTCATTCTGGATTCAGTTCCTTTTGGCCCCTTCCCATCTGCTAGAAAGTATGCAGTACTAAAAACCAAGTGCCTCAGTCTATTAGCATTATTAATTATCTTAGTATATCCATGCCAGTAGATTGTCCTAAGGTTCAAGCGATGCTATCCCGGTCGTGTTTCTGCTTTAATTCAACTTTGCTGCTTCTGGTCCAATTGCCCGCAAGAGCTTTCTTTGAAATGAAGTTGGGTGGTAACTGTCTCCAAACCCCTAGCTGCTATTTTGGGGCCTTGGGGGTGGGTGGGTGGGGGGAGATAGGTTTATTTAATCTATATTGCCATGTACGTTATCCTCTTCATAGCCCAACATCTCTGGATGAAATTTGCCAGCAATAACTGGCGTGTTGAATGCCAGACACAGGTCTTCTTTCATCATCTTGTCCAAATCTAGATAGAAGCGGAAGCCAGTCCTGTCAGGTGGCTGCATCTTTCTGGTGGTAATTATGCAGATATATATATATATATTTTCTAATTAAGATAGGGTGGCTGCCCTTTTTTGTATAACACCGAGAGTGGCGGAGAAGAATAAATTGCAGCTACCTGCGTGTGTTTGCCGCTTTGATTTTTTTTGGGGGGGGGGGTCGGGGGTCGGTGTCCTGTGCCTTCAGAAGTAGATGTTGAAAGGAAGGGCTTGACTTAGGAATGCAAACTGATTAGCGTCACTTGACAACTTGAAGATCTGTACGTCAAACAAGGACTACTGCAAGTGTATTTGATTAAAAAATGTATGCTAAACTCTAATCTGTATAAAAACTCCTTTATGGTTTCTTTCCTTTCTCTGCTTTATTGGCTTCACCAGTTATATAACCCTTAGGATGCATATAGTAATAATTTCTGGCTGGTTTCTTAACCATTTCGCTATTTTGTCTGAAAGTGCCTCCGGAGAGACACATCATTCAAAATGTGTCTTTCTCTGCCATCATTAGAGGCACGGTCTGGAATATCTGTAGAAATAGTCCTCGATTTACGACCACAATTGAGCCCAGAATTTCTGTTGTTAAGCGAGATGGTTGCTAAGTGAGTTTTGCCCCATTTAGTTAGTCACACGGTTGTTAAGTGAGCCTGGCTTCCCGATGGGCTTAGTTTGTCAGAAGGTCGCAGAAGAGGATCGGGCGACCCCGGGGACATTGCAACCGTCGTAAATATGAGTCAATTGCCAAGTCTCTGAATTTGTGACCGTGGGGTGGGGATGCTGCAACGTGTGGAAAATGGAACAGTCGTAAGTGTGAAAAACGGTCGTCTGTCACTTTTTTCCAGTGCCGTCGTAACTTCGAACAGTCACTTAAGGAACAGCCGTACGTTGAGGACTGCCTGTAGTGTTTCACCCTCAATTTCTGTTCTGATGCCTTTGAATCAATGTGGGAAGAGTCCCACAAAAATCGACACCTGGATTTAACAATCATCGTTGTTGAAATCTTGGCGCCCTATCCCTAGTATTATTGGACGTTTTTAAGAAAAGATTGGACAACCATGTGTATGAAATGGTATAGAGCAGTGTTTCTCAAACTTGGAAGCTTGAAGATGGATGGACTTCAACTCCCAGAATCCCCCAGCCAGCAGCGCTGGCTGGGGGATTCTGGGAGTTGAAGTCCACCCAACTTCAAGCTACCAAGGTTGAGAAACACTGGTATAGAGAGTCTCCTGCTTGAGCAGGGGGTTGGACTAGAAGACCTCCAAGGTCCCTTCCAACGCTGTTATTCTGCATGATAAACACTCCTTCGGACAACTTGTTGTTCTGTGAGCCATCTAATAGACTTCAAAGCACTTTCAATAGTCAGGTGTTTTTTTTCTAGCTAATTCAGGAACGCATCATCTTTTTGTACATTTATTTTATTTATTTATTCATTTATTTGATTTGATTTCTATACCGCCCTACTCCTGAAGGACTCAGGGCGGTGCACAGCCAAACAATAAAACACATACATGCAAAATTTAAAAATAGAATTAAAATCAAATTAAATAATTTTGGCCCCGATCATACATCATATGATAGCAATTAAAACCCTGGTAAAAAGTGTGTTGTTCAAATGTTCTAAATGCTGAGAATGGGAAGCCAAACGGCCTCCTTAGACATCGTGCTCCATGGATAGGAGGAGGAGGAGGAAAGGCAGTTATTAAGGAAAAGAGAAGAGTGTTGTGTCCACACTACACTCGAAACCACAAAAACTGGGAAACTGGATAAAAGTAGGGTCCAATTAATCAGGAGTACAGGTAGTTCTCAACTTACGACCGCAACAGAGCCCAAAATTTGTGTTGCTAAGTGAGACCGAGTTCTTCCCTGCCCTATTTAAGACCTTTCTTGCCACATTTCCTGCCGTTGTTGAGTGAGTCACATGGTTGTTAAACGAACCTGGCTTCCCCGTTGACTGCCTGCCAGAAGGTCGCAAAAGCAGATCACGTGACCCCGGGACACTGAACGTCATAAATACAAGTCAGTTGCCAAGCGTCGGAATTTTGATCACGTGACTGGATGTAACAGCGGTTGTAAGTATGAAAAACAGCCATAAGTCATTATGTCAGGGACCTTGCAACTTGGAATGGTCACTAAATGAACTGTCATAAGTTGAGGACTATCTGTAGTCATCTCAGGTAAATGCAAGTAATACATTATATAGATACAGATAGTCCTCAAGTTAAAACTGTTCCTTTAGTGACCGTCTAAAGTTACAACAGCACTGAAAAAAGTGACTTATGACCGTTTTTCACAGTTATGACTGTCGCTGTGTCCCGGGGTCACGTGATCCCCTTTTGCGACATTCTGACAAGCAAAGTCAATGGGGAAGCCAGGCTCACTTAACAACCGTGCGACTAACTTAAGAACTGAGGTGATTCACTTAACAACTGTGGCAAGAATGGTCGTAAAATGGGGCAAAACTCACTTAACAAATGTTTCACTTAACTACAGAAATTTTGGGCTCAATTGTGGTCGTAAGTTGAGGACTACCTGTAGTCCTTGACTTGTGGCTGTAATAGAGCCCACAGTTATGGTCTTAAAAGTCATGGCGGTTGTTAAGTGGGACATCATGTGACCATTCCCGATTTTGCAACTTTTCGCAGCAGTCATTAAGTGAATGTGATGATCGTAAAACAAACTCATCATTTCCTGTGGGACCTTTTTTTGGGGGGGAGTCAGAAACCAGAAGCAAAGACCACTTTTGGGCAGGAAGGTAAATCATGAGACATTTAAAGTGGCTGTCAAAACAGCCCGATTGCCAAGCACCCAAAACGCGGTCGTATGACTGGGGTGGCAAGCTGTTCCGCTGGTTAATTGTCCTCACTGTCAGAAAACTCCTCTAGGTTGAAATGATCCTTGTTCAGTTTCCATCCGTTATTCCTTGTTTGGCCTTCAGGTGCTTTTGGAGAATACGTTGACCCCTTCCTCTGTGTGGCAGCCCCTCAAATATTGGAAGACTGCTATCGTGTTAGGCAGAGCGGGGGGGGGTTGGACTAGATGACCTACAAGATCCCTTCCAATTCTGTATCTCTGTCTCCCCTCGTCCTTCTTTTCTCTAGACTAGATATAACCTTCAAATGTTCTTCCTATGTTTTAGTCTCCAGGCCTTTAAATCATCTTAGTTGCTCTTCTCTGCACTTCTTCCAAAGTCTCAACATCTTTTTTTTATAACGTGGTGGCCAAAACTGGACACAGTATTCCAAGTATGACCTTACCAAGGCTTTATAAAGTGGTACTAATACTTTTTTTTTTTTTTTAAAAAGTGATTTCTAGGCCCAGGCTCCCCTCTTTTCTCTAGTACCGGGAAATGGCGCCAGCGTGAGTGATCAAGCGTGGATTGGCATCTGGGCAATCATATGAGTAAAAACGTACGTGTGGGGAAATGAGGCTTATTTCCTGCATGCCAAAAATCAACCAGTGAGAATGGGAAGCTAGTCACGCGGCTAATAAGAGCAAAAGGCAAACGGCATAAGTTCTCTTAAGACAGGGAAGTCAATGTTGTATGAAACCGATCGGGCGATTAGCTAGCTAGAGATGGAGCATGAAGAAGAGAAGAATAGAGAATAGCACAGCACAGCACAGAATAAATATAGCATAGCATAAAATAGCATAGCATAGCAGAGTTCGAAGGGACCTTGGAGGTCTTCTAGTCCAACCCCCTGCTTAGGCAGAAAACCCTACACCACATCAGACAAATGGTTATCCAATCTCTTCTTAAAAACTTCCAGTGTTGGAGAATTCACAACTTCTGGAGGCAAGTTGTTCCACTGATTGAATAGAATAGAATAGAA
>JAQZSL010000275.1:128502-143031 GCA_030052795.1 Pantherophis alleghaniensis | reverse complement strand
AATAAATAAATAAATAAATAAATAAATAAATAAATAAATAAATAAATTGCAAAAGGGCATCATGTGACCCCAGGACACAGCGACGGTCATAAATATGAGTCAGTTGCCAAGCGTCCAAATTTTGATCACAGGACCACGTGGATGCTGGGAAAGGTCGTAACTGTGAAAAAAACGGTCCTAAGTCACTTTATTCAGTGCCGTTGTAACTTTGAACGGTCACTAAATGGATTGTTGTAAGTCGAGGACTGCCTGTATTGAGGTGGCTTGGACCTCCGGCCAGTTTGAATACTTGAAATGAGTTAAAAGTGAAATGAGAGACAGTTTGGTGTAGTGGTTAAGGTGCCGATCTAGAAAGCAGGAGGTGATGGGTTCTAGTCCTGCCTTAGGCATGAAAGCCAGTTAGGTGACCTTGGGCCAATCACTAGGAGACAATGAGTTCTAGTCCTGCATTAGTCATGAAAACCAGCTGGTCGACTTTCAGTCCATCTCTCTCTGAGCTGAACCCACTGTCAAGTTTCCGAAAGATGCCCTAATTAATTCATGAGCCATGATCCAAACTGCAAAGGAAATATAGTCATTTATTAGGAGCAACATTCCGGCAATACTGGGATGCAGTTAGGACTGATCCCACGTAGATTTACGTTCCCCTATGACCCTGTCTCTCCCCTCCTCTCTGGCCATGTCATAAATCACATTCTCCAGTTCACCACTTTGGCTGGCTGTGAAACCTAACACCCTCCTTCTGATTGCGGTCAGAAAGCATCTATGGAATGCAGCTTCAGTTAGGGAAATCAATCAGCTCTATCAGTTCTCCCTCCCTCCTGCTCGTGGCGACTTGAAAGCTTTGCAAGTTGACATCCACCTCACAGGGTTGTTGTGGGGAAAATAGGAGGAGGAAGAGTCTTACATATTTTCGCAGCCTAGAATTCCTTACGCAGTAATGAAGGTGGGATAAAATTCAAATTAATGTGAATGAAGATTTCCTACCACGTGTTAAAACTTTTAACGCTACCTCTGTGTGTTGTTCCTTGCTTAGCTCGGACACAACCCCTCTCCTGAACGGATCCAGCCAAGACCGCATGTTTGAAGCAATGGCTGTGGAAATTGAGCAGCTCTTGGGGAAGGTAAGACAAGACGACGTTGTGGAGGCCAGCTCTGATTCCTGCTTAAAACACTGAAGGTCTATGGAGGTTCTCAGTTACCTGGATCATAGCTGTCCCAACTATGAGAGCCGAAGAAGCTTCTTGGATGAGAAGTGAAATGTCTTCAAAAGAAAAAAACAGAAAGTCCAGTTGCCTCCTGAAAAAAGCACCTTTGGGACAGCCATGACCTGGATGACTGAGAATCTCAACAGACCTTTAGCCATATAATTTGGGATCAACCCCCTTTGAATGGTGTGGGAGTAGGAATGGATTTCAGGAGGAAAAAATGGCAGACTACAGGAACCATTTGCACCCCTCAGGTGACCCTGAGGACACAGACAAACCTCCAAGTGGCCTCAACGACCCTCTAAAAAGGATGCAAATGACCAGCTGTCTGCAAGGAATATAAATCCTTCTCTTCCCCACCATCCAGTCAGAGCCGAAGAAGCTTCTGGGATGAGAAGTGAAACGTCTTCAAAAGAAAAAAACAAGGAAACCCAATTGCTTCCTGAAAAAAGCACCTTTGGGACAGTCATGACCTGGATGATGGAGAATCTCCATAGATATTTAGCTATGCACTTTGGATGGTGCGGGAGTAGGAACGGATTTCCAGAAAAATTGCAGACTACAAGTACCATGTCCGCTTCAGTTTGAGATGCAGACAACGACGCAAACACATCCCCAACAGCCTGCGCCTGTCTTCCACTGTGAAGGGATGCAGGGCAGGAAACATCCTGCAGCCAAGAAGGCTCCACACCCATTTGCACCACTCAGGTGTCCCCGAGGACACAGGTAATCCTCCAAGTGGCCTCAAAGGGCTCCCTAAAAAGGATGCGAATGACCAGCAAAACGCTAACACTGTAAACCACTCAAAGTACGTAAAGCGCTATAGGGCGGTATATAAATCTAAGTGCTATTGCTATTTATTTATTTATTTATTTACTTACTTACTTACTTACTTACTTTTTTTTTTTAATTTGATTTATATGCCGCTCTTCTCCGGAGACTCAGGGCGGCTTACAATGCGTTAAGCAATAGCCTTCATCCTTTTGTATATTTATACAAAGCCAGCTTATTGCCCCCACAACTGGGTCCTCAATTTACCTACCTTAGAAAGGATGGAAGGCTGAGTCAACCTTGAGCCTTGGCGAGATTCGAACCTGCAGTAATTGCAGGCAGCTGGTCTTAATAACCAGCTTAATAACAGGGTGCCTTATTGGTTCGATTTATATGCCACCCTTCTCCGGAGACTCAGGGCGGCTTAAAATGCGTTAAGCAACAGCCTTCATACTTTTGTATATACCTGCTTAGTAGGGCTTTTGGCCCCCCCCAGCGGTGTTCTTTTTTTTAATACAAAGTCAGCTTATTGCCCCCACAAACCGGGTCCTCATTTTACCTACCTCGGAAGGATGGAAGGCTGAGTCCACCTTGAGCCTGGTGAGATTTGAACTCGCAGTAATTGCAGGCAGCTAAGTACTACTTAAGTGCTACTTAACAGCACTTTAGTCTGCTGCGCCACTAAGGCTATTAAAGGGATTAAAGTCGAGGAGTATAATAATCACTATTAAAGTCGAGGAGTATATCTAAATCAGCAATGTTCTGTGTTGGATTGTGCCCAGTTTAACTCAAAGACACCAGAGTCATCAATGGGCTGGTATGACAACAACTGTTTTAAAGCAAGCATGTCCAACCGTGGCAATTTTTAAGACTTGCGGACTTCAACTCTCAGAATTCCCCAGCCAGCCAGCATGGGACAATTTGAATTTTTAAAAAATCGGACAATCATCAGAAATGGTATCGGTTGAACTGGACGGCCTCCAAGGTTTCTTCCAACTCTTGTTATTTTGTTAATTTCCCATGCTGGCTGGGCTGGGGAATTCTGGGAGTTGAAGTCCAGTGGTCTTAAAGTCTCCAGGTTCAAACCTCCTTGGCTTTAAAGGCAGGGAGAGGGGACATGTCACCCTGTTGTTTGTATCAAATCAAATCAAATCAATTTATTTATTGGTAGTACAGTGGTTTAAAGCACCCTGTTATTAACACAGCTGCCTGCAATTACTGCTGGTTCGAATCTTACCAGGCTCAAGGTTGACTCAGCCTTCCATCCTTTCTAAGGTAGGTTAAATGAGGACCCAGATTGTGGGGGCAATAAGCTGACTTTGTATGAATATACAAAAGGATGAAGGCTATTGCTTAACGCATTGTAAGCCGCCCTGAGTCTCCGGAGAAGGGCGGCATATAAATCAAAATTTAAAAAAAAATAATAATAATTTATATGCCGCCTTTCTCCGGAGACTCAAGGCGGCTTACAATACATTTTAAAAAAACCATTATAAAAACATTTAAAATTAAAATACTAAAACCCATTCACACCATTCATGGACGGATCTCGCCAGATCTCAACAGTGAGATCAACGGCCCCAGGCTTGCTGGAAAAGCCAGGTCTTCACCGCTTTCTGGAAGGCCAATAGGGTGGGGATGGTCCGGACCTCAGGAGGTAACTGGTTCCAGAGAGCTGGGGCAGCCACAGAGAAGGCCCTCCCCTGCGGGCCCGCCAGCCGGCATTGTTTAGCTGACGGGACCCGGAGGAGACCAACTCTGTGGGATTTTACCGGTCACTGGGAGCTATGTGGAAGAAGGCGGTCTCGAAGATACTTTGACTGTAGTAAGATACAGTAGTAGTAAGTAGTAAGATGTAAGTAAGTAAGTAGTAAGATGTAAGATAAAGTAAGATACTTTGACTATAATAAATCAAGTTTATTACAGTCAAAGCCCAGAAAGCAGAGCAAAAAACAACACTCAAGGAATATCCAGTTTAAAAAATTCTAGAATAAAGTAATAAACAAGAGAGAAAATCTGTGCTAAAATCACAATTTGGCATCCAATTTGTCGGTTACACATGGCCTAACTATACTAGAAGATCAATCCTTAAATTGTGAGGCCCACAGCCATTAAATACCAAAATGGAAAAGAGTAGTCACACTGGAAGTCCTCAACGTACGACCACAGTGGAGTCCCAGATTTATGTTGCCAAGCGGGAAATTTCTTAAGGGAACTTTGCCCCATTTTACGGCTTTCCTTACCGCGTTTGTTAAGTAAATCACTGCATCGGTCAAATCAGTCACACGGTTGTTAAGCGAGTCTGGGTTTCTTCCTTGACTTTGCTTATCAGAAAGTCGCAAAAGGGGGATCAAACGATCCCGGGACACTGCGATCGTCATAAATATGAGTCCATTGTCAAGCATCTGAATGTAAATTAATGACCACGGACGATGCTGCAACGGTCGTAAGTGTGAAAAGTGGTCGTTAAGTCCCTTTTTTTCAGGGCCGTCGTAACTTCGGTCACTAAATGAACTGTTGTAAGTCGAGGACTACCTCTACTAGCACTAAAATTCCTTTTAAGATTTGCAAAGCTGGGAAGGAAGGGAGCGAGATACACAAGGGGACGAGGTGGAGACTTACCTGAGCCCATTAATCACCTCCAGAATAAGGTGCCCCATTGGGACCCCCAATCCGGTGGGCACAGCCCGGTCTTCGGACCCTTTCGGAGGGCCAAGAGGGTGGCTGCATCCTTCCTGCCCTCTTTTCTTCCACCAAAGTCTGGAATCACAGATGTTCAGAGCTCTTTCTTCCTGGGACTGAACAATCCTGCCTGCCGGGAATCTCTGGAATATGAAGCACATATGAGGAACAGTTGCAGGAACTGGGTACATCTAGTTTAATGAAAAGAAGGATCAGGGGAGACATGATAGCAGTCTTCCAGTATCTCAGGGGCTGCCCCAAAGAAGAGGGAGTCAAGCTATTCTCCAAAGCACCCTGAAGGCAGGACAAGAAGCAATGGGTGGAAACTAACCAAGGACAGAAGCAACTTAGAACTAAGGAGAAACTTCCTGATTTCTCCACGAGGCAGGAATAAAAAAACCAGTTAAAATATTTCACTGTAGCTTTCCGATCGTCCAGGAGACGTTGCAGTAACTTCTGCTCCTGGATTTGAGCCTTCACCACTTTGTATTCAGCCGATGGCGGCTTCTGGTTGGAGATGAGCTCCTCCGTGTCAACCAGCAGCTGGCAGATTTCAAGCAATTCATTTATTTGGAGACACCAACGAAGCTTGACAGAGTCATTCGTTAAATGAAATGAAGGACTGGGAGGGGACATGATGGCAGTCTTCCAATATTTGAGGGGCTGCCAAAAAGAGAAGTTGTGGGGTCAACCTCTTCTCCAAAGCACCAGAAGGCAGGAGAAGAAATAACGGATGGAAAGTAATCCAGGAGAGAAGCAACCTGGAATTAAGGAGAAGCTTCCTGATTTCTCCACGAGGCAGGAATAAAAAAACCAGTTAAAATATGCTCGTTAAATGAAAAGAAGGACAAGGAGGCACATGATAGCAGTATTCCAGTATTGGAGGGGCTGCCCTGAAGAAGAAGGGGTCAAATTATAAGAGCCTTGGTAGTACAGGGGTTTAAGGCACCCTGTTATTAAGCTTATTAAGACCAGCTGCCTGCAATTACTGCAGGGTTCGAATCTCGCCAAGGCTCAAGATTGACTTAGCCTTCCATCCTTTCTAAGGTAGGTGAAATGAGGACCCAGTTGTGGGGGCAATAAGCTGACTTTGTATAAATATATACAAAAGGATGAAGGCTATTGCTGAGCACATTGTAAGCCGCCCTGAGTCTTCGAAGAAGGGCGGCATATAAATCAAATTTAAAAAAAAAAAAAAAAAAATTCTCCAAAGCCCCAGAAGGCAGGAGAAGAAACAACGGATGGAAACTCACCAAGGAAAGAAGTGCGAAAAACGATTATAAGTCACTCCTTTTCAGTGATGTCGTAACTTCAAACGGTCACTAAGCAAACTGTTGTAAGTCGAGGACGACCTGTAATGCCGAAGGGTTGCTTGTATGGACATCTTATACTTAGGTAAGAAAAACCAAAAGTACACATTTAGACTGAGAGGGATTTTGGAGTCTTAGTGGACAACCAGTTAAATATGAGCCAGCAGTGTGTGGCGGCAGCCAAAAAAGCCAATGCAATCCTAAATTGCATTAACAGAGGGATACAATCAAGATCAAGGGAGGTACTAATACCACTCTATAAAGCCTTAGTAAGGCCACACCTAGAGTACTGCATCCAGTTTTGGTCACCACACTATAAAGAAGATGTTGAGACTCTGGAAAGAGTGCAGAGAAGAGCAACCAGGATGATGAGGGGACTGGAGGCTAAAACATACGATGAACAGTTGCAGGAACTGGGCATGGCTGGTCTAGTGAAGAGAAGGACCAGGGAAGACAGGAGAGCATCTTCCAATATTGGAGGGGCTGCCCTAGAGAGGAGGAAGGGGATCAAGCTGTTTTCCAAAGCAAAAGGAAGGAAGGAAGGAGGAAGGGAGGGAAAGAAAGAAAGAAGGAAGAAAGAAAGAAAGAAAGAAAGAAAGAAAAGAAAGAAAAAGAAAGAAAGAAAGAGAAAGAAAGAAAGAAAGAAAGAAAGAAAGACATCTGAATGAACCATAGATGGACAGAAGACATGGCTAGTCTAGTGAAGAGAAGGACCAGGGGAGACAGGAGAGCATCTTCCAATATTTGAGGGGCTGCCCCAGAGAGGAAGAAGGGGGTCAAGCTATTCTCCAAAGCAATTAAAGGCCAGGGAAGAAATAATGGAAACTGACCAAGGAGAGATTCAACCTAGAAATGAGGAGGAATTTCCTGACAGTGAGAAACAACCAACCCATGGAACAGAAGTTGCCTTCGGAAGTTATGGGAGCTTCATCACTGGAGGCTTTCAAGAAGAGACTGGACTGCCCTCTGTCAGAAATGGTGTAGGGTCTCCTGCTTGGGCGGAAGAGGGTTGGACTAGATGACCTACAAGGGTCCCTTCCAACTCTGTTCATCTGTTAATATATTCGAGGTGGCGTGTCAAGTTTGCTGCTTATTGAATTTTTTTATTTTTTTTCTTACAGATCCATGAAAAACCTCTTGTCTCTCAAAGCCGCTAATGCTCTCCTCCTCTCTGTTGCAGCTGACCGCGGTCAACGACAAAATGGCGGAGTACACCAACAGCGCCGGCGTCCCCTCCCTCAACGCGGCTCTGATGCACACCCTGCAACGGCACAGAGACATCTTACAGGTAAGGCCGTAAGCGTGGGCTTCCCTCCCCTGTCTACAGGCAGTCCTCGACTTACAACCGCCATTGAGCCGAACACGTCCGTTGCTAAGCCAGACATTCATTCAGCGGGTTTGGCCACATTTTTTTACGCCCTTTTTTTTCTGCCGGCGTTCTTAAGCGAATCCCTGCCGTTGTTAAGTTAGTCACACTTAACAAGTGAATCCGGCTTCCCTTTTCACTTTGCCAGTCAGAAGGGTCCCGAAAGTTGATCACATGACCTCAGGGGACACTGCGACCGTCATAACTACGAGCCAGTTGCCAAGCATCCGGATTTTGATCAGTGGAATATGGGGATGTTGCAATGGTCGTAAGAGGAGCCTGAGTGGCGCAGCAGACTAATGCTACTGTTAAAGGTAGTATTTAGCTTCCAGCTGCCTGCAATTACTGCGAGTTCAATTCTCACCAGGCTCAAGGTTGACTCAGCCTTCCATCCTTTCTAAGGTAGGTAAATTGAGGACCCAGTTTGTGGGGGCAATAAGCTGACTTTGTATAAAAAAGAACATGCTTGGAGGGGGGGCCGAAAGCCCTTCTAAGCGGGTATATACAAAAGTATGAAGGCTATTGCTTAACGCACTGTAAGCCGCCCTGAGTCTTCGGAGAAGGGCGGCATATAAATAAATAAATAAATAAAAAGTATGAAAAATTGCCCTAAGTCACTTTTTTCAGTGCCGTGGTGACTTCAAACGGTTGTAAGTCGAGGACTACCTGTACTGGCTGGGCCTTTTATAGTTAAATATTCCTGTGCACAAAGCCAAGGAACGGTCTCCCCTACCCACCACCCCCCCAGCTTAAAAAAAATTAAACAATTTGGAAAAAAAAATTGTTGCAAGGTTCCTTTCCTTCCCATCTGGGTCAATTTTAACTCAATTTCAGCGTTAATGTTTATTACGGGAATTCTGGGAGTTGAAGTCCACAAGTCTTAAAAAGTTCCTACTGTAAGGATCTGCCTCAACTCCTCTCCCAAGAAAGCAAAACTCTGGAAATCAGCCACATTTCAAAACGAGCTTTCACTGGGAGCGAGTGATTGCAGAAAAAGTCAGGCGCGAAGCGTATACTGTGTTTCTCACAAAATAAGACCGAGTCTTTATTTTCTTTTAGACTTCAAAATAAGCACTTGGGCTTATTTTTGAGGCAGTCTTACTGTTTGTTTGTTTTTTTAATTATTTTAAAACAACAACAAAACATAAAACTATCATCATCCAGTGAGCCTGGATAGCTCAGCAGACTAATGCATTGTAATTTAACTCCAGCTGTCTGCAATTAGTAAGTTCGAATCTTGCCAGGCTCAAGGTTGACTCAGCCTTCCATCCTTTCTAAGGTAGGTAAAATGAGGACCCAGATTGTGGGGGAAATAAGCTGACTTTGTATAAATATACAAAAGTATGAAGGCCATTGCTTAACGCATTGTAAGCCGCCCTGAGTCTCCGGAGAAGGGCGGCATATAAATCAAATTAAAAAAAAAAAAAGTGTGTCAATCAGTTAACATTCTTTTGTGCTTAATCCCATCTCCAAAGTACCAATATATAACAAAAGCTTATCACTCATAAAAAAAGAACTTCACATATTTTATCTTTACATCAACTTCATATTTCATATTTCATCTCCATGTCTTATTATCTATCCATTGATAAAACAAATCCCATATCAAATAATATTGTTTATCTTCCTGTTCTCTAATTTCAAATGTCAATTTACTCATTTCAGCACAGTCCCATCATTTTCTTAATAACTTCATCATCAGTAGGTATCTTCTCTCCTTTCCAGTTTTTAGCAAATACAATTCTATCCGCTGTTAAAACATTCACAATTAAGTATTACAATTCTCTATTATACGTCTCGGGTAAGATCCCTAATAAAAATACCTCTGGTTTAAAGTCAATATGTCTCTATCATTTTTTCCAACCATGTGTGTATCTTAGTCCAATATCTTTTAGCTTCTACACATGTCCACCACATATGGTAATATGATCCTGGAGTCTGATGACACTTCCAACATTTCTCAGATTTATTCTTGAACATTCTGGCTATCCTCGTCGGGGGTAGGTGCCACCTGTAAAACATCTTATACAAATTCTCCTTATATGCTGTGGACATCGTCATTTTATAATTTTGCGACCACAATTTTTGCCCGTTCGGAATGGAGGCTTTTTTTAAAATTTGATTTATATGCCGCCCTTCTCCGGAGATTAAGGGCGGCTTACAATGCGCTAAGCAATAGCCTTCATGCTTTTGTATATTTATACAAAGTCAGCTTATTGCCCCCACAAACTGGGTCCTCAATTTACCTACCTTAGAAAGGATGGAAGGCTGAGTCAACCTTGAGCCTGGGGAGATTTGAACTTGCAGTAATTGCAGGCAGCAGTTGTTAATAACAGTGCTTTAGTCCACTGTACTACAGGCTCTTGGATGGATGGATGGATGGATGGATGGAGGGATGGAGGGATGGAGGGATGGATAGATAGGTATAGATGATAGATAGATAAATAGATATAGATGATAGATGGATAGATAGATAGATACATAGATAGATAGACAGACAGACTGATAGATGATAGATAGATTTTTTAAAAAAATTTGATTTATATGCGGCCCTTCTCCGGAGACTCAGGGCGGCTTACAATGCGCTAAGCAATAGCCTTCATTCTTTTGTATATTTATACAAAGTCAACTTATTGCCCCCACAATCTGGGTCCTCAGTTTACCTACCTTAGAAAGGATGGAAGGCTGAGTCAACCTTGAGCCTGGGGAGATTCGAACCTGCAGTAATTGCAGGCAGCTGGTCTTAATAGCAGGGTGCTTTAGACCACTGTACTACCAAGGCTCTCTTTTTGGCGAACGGGAGGAAAATGGGGAGGGGATTTTTCCTGCCTGCCATCTTTTCTCTCCGTCTGTGCTGAGCTTGAGGAATGGATGACAGGCAGGAAAATTCTTTCGCCAAAATGCCTCCCGCGAGCCTCGCCCAGAAAGAGAAGGGCAAAAGCGATATTTGCACTGCCCCAAGGGGCTGCAGCTACAGCCGGACAGTTGCCCCCCCCCCTGCGTCCACGCCACCACTCTTGCTGGCCAGATTGGACACGTCTGTTTTAGGTTCTCCCTTTTAAAGGACAGGAACAATATTTGGACTTTATCTCGGCTTAGGTTGATGGTTGGGGGCCGCAAATTCTCTTCTAAGCTCCTAGTCCTCAAGCAGTTGGAATCATTTCTTTTCTTTTTTTTTTTTTTCTTCCCATGACAGGACTACACCCACGAATTCCACAAAACCAAAACCAACTTCGTGGCCGTGCGGGAAAGAGAGAACCTGATGGGCTCGGTCCGGAAAGATATTGAGTAAGTTGTTAATTGTTTTCGCAATATTATTATGATTAACAGGTCGTCCTCGACGTACAGCTGTTTGTTTAGTGACCGTTCGAAGTTACAACGGCACCGGGGAAAAAAGTGACACGGTTGTTTTTCACCCTTCCATTTTGTGAAGTGAGCTTTTGCCCTATTTTACGACCTTCCTCGCCACCGTTGTTAAGTGAATCACCACGGTTGTTCAGTTAGTAACACGGTCGTGAAGTGAATCTGGCCTCCCCACGGACTTCGCTTGTCAGAAGGTCGCAAAAGGGGATCACGTGACACGCCCCCCCGCCCCCCCAGGGACACTTCAACCGTCATAAATATGAGTCCGTTTCCGTCTGAATGTTGATCAGTGTGAAAATGGTTGTAAGTGTGAAAAACGATTGTTAGGTCCCTTTTTTCACTATCTCCGTAACTTCCAACGGTCGCTAAAGGAACGGTTGTAAGCAGGGTGGATGAATATCAATGATTTTTTTAAAAAAAATCAAAAAAATCAGATTTTTTTGATTTAAATCGGATTTTTTTGATTTTTATCGAATTTATTTTAATAAAAAACTTTTGGGGTAAAAATCTATTGTAAGATAGTTTTCTATTTTCTATTGCAATACTTGACTAGGAGTAGGGAGACCCAGGTTGTGTTCCCTCCCCAGCTAATAAGCTGCATGGGTGACCCCCCCACATCCAATTTTTTTAAGGTTATTGTAAGAGAAAATAGGACTCACATGCACGTCAAAAAGGAGACTGGGAATCAGGATAAAAATCAATGATTTTTTTAAAAAAAATAAAAAAAACTGATTTTTTTGATTTAAATTGGATTTTTTTGATTTTTATCGAATTTATTTTAATAAAAAACTTTTGGGGTAAAAATCTATCGTTAAGATAGTTTTCTATTTAAGATACATAAATAATTTAGTTTATTCAGCATGAAATGGAGCTTAGTTACGTAGCATGAGGCTGTAGATTCTGCAACACTGGGACTATCGGTCAGTCAACGGTGGGTCAAAGGAGGAGCAGAGAAAAATTATGATTTAAATCGAGTGGATTTAAATCAAGCCTTTTTACTAGGGATTTAAATCGTGATTTAAATTGTGATTTAAATCCACTCGATTTAAATCAAATCCACCCTGGTTGTAAGTCAGTGCCTTTGGATTTGGGACTTCTGTCTGCAGGCCTCTGCAGTCTCTCTGAAGCTGTTAATAAAAAATAATTGACTTGCATTATGGTGCTATTTACTCAGCTCTGAACCCTGAACTTCAAATAACACCATATATTCCTTGGAGACTTTGAACTTCGCACACTCCCAAAAACAACAGGGTCTTGTTATAAACAACTCTGTGTGTGTGTGTGAGAGAGAGAGAGAGAGAGAGAGATGTGTTTATTTGCCCACAACGTGACGGATTGCAAATTTGGTCTTGTGTTCAATGCAGGGAGTTCTCGACTTACGAACGGTCGCTTAACGACTGTTCAAAGTTACGATACCCCCCAAAGCTACTTAATCATCTGCTTTCAAAGTTAGCAATGGCCGCAAAAACACACATACACACAAGAGGCCGAAATGGATTAGAAAAGTAATATTCTAAACAAAGCAGTTAGAGCAGTGGTGGGTTTCAATTTTTTTTACTACCGGTTCTGTGGGCGTGGCTTGGTGGGCATGGCAGGGGAAGGATACTGCAAATTCTCCATTCCCTCCCCAATCCAGGAGAAGGATACTGTAAAATCCCCATTCCCTCCCCAATCCAGGGGAAGGATACTGTAAAATCTCCATTCCCTCCCCAATCCAGGGGAAGGATACTGTAAAATCTCCATTCCCTCCCCAATCCAGGGGAAGGATACTGTAAAATCTCCATTCCCTCCCCAATCCAGGGGAAGGATACTGTAAAATCTCCATTCCCTCCCCAATCCAGGGGAAGGATACTATAAAATCTCCATTCCCTCCCCAATCCAGGGGAAGGATACTGTAAAATCTCCATTCCCTCCCAATCAGCTGGGACTCGGGAGGCAGAGAATAGATGGGGGCCAGTCAGAATTTTTACTACCGGTTCTCTGAACTACTCAAAATTTCCGCTACCGGTTCTCCAGAACTGTTCAGAACCTGCTGAAAAACCCACCTCTGAGTTAGACTGAGAATTGTCCAATTATTTGGGGGGGGGGGTTCTCGTAAGTCAGGAGTGGGTAACTTAATTAAAATTAAGTAATAATTTTAATTAGCAATTTTATGATGTTTGTGTGTCTATATTTTTCTTGACTGTACACCGCCTTGAGTCCTACAGGAGAAAGGCGGTATAGAAATATAATAAATAAATAAATAAATAACTGCGGCCCCTTTAAGACCAGTGGACTTCAACTCCCAGAATTCCTGAGCCAGCCAATATGGCTGGCTCAGGAATTCTGGGAGTTGAAGTCCTCCAGTCGTAAAGGGGTCACCGTTGCTCACCTCTGCCTATAAATCATCAGTATTTAAAAATCTGAATTCTCTTTTTCAATTTTTTTCTTCCCACCTTTCAGGTCGTACAAAAGCGGTTGTGGGGTCAACAACAGGCGAACGGAACTTTTCTTGAAGGAGAACGAACACCTCCGAAAGTAAGTCACCGTCCCGCTCTTGGTCTTTTTCTCCTGTGAGCCGCCGGTATCCCTTCTTGCTAAATTCGTCGTTTCCTAATTTGTATTTATTGATTTGTCTGTATCCCCCGCCTTTATTAATTTTTAACCGATAACTCTCAACATACTGATTTTTAGATTGGCTTTTTTTTCAAAAGGCAATTGGACTTTCTTTGTTTTTTTCCTTTGAAGAGGTCTCGCTTCTCATCCAAGGAGCTGCTTCAGTTCTGACCGAATAACGGAGGGATTTATATTCTGTGCTGTCCTCTGGTCGTTAGTGCTCTCTCTGAGAGTTATTGTTGCCGCTTGGAGGTTTATATCCTCCCCCTCCGGGTAACCTGAATAGTGCATTTGGGAGCAACTTTGGAAGCCGGATTTGTTAAGTGAATTTTGTCCCATTTTACGACCCGTCTTGCCACCGCTGTTAAGTGAATCGCTGCAGTTGTTCAGGTAGCAATCCGGTTGTTAAGCGAGTCTGGCTTCCCTCTTTGACTTTGCTCGTCAGAAGGTCGCAAAAGGGGATCTTGGGACGCTGCGAGAGTCAGTTGCGGCCCCAAGTCACTTTTTCCCAGTGCTGTTGTAACTTCGGACGGTCACCGAATGAACTGTTGTAAGTCGAGGACTGTCTGTGTTCACCTTAGGTTCTATTTTTTCCTACTTAAATTTATGCTGGATTGTACATTGAACTCAGGTTACGTTTAAGAACCCTGGTTGATCCATCCTGGGTTTCTATCCTGGTTTAACAAAGCGGTCCCTTTCTGAGACAGCCGCAGCATCTCACCTCCAGGGGGCGCTCTTTCTTCAAGGATTGCCTCTTTTCGGGAAGCGTTTGTGGTGTTTTGTAATGAAGTGTAGATAACATAAATTGGACAGTATATTTCCTTTTTTTTTATTTTTTATACCCCTGCTGCTGGTTGGAAGATAAGAGTGTAAATGGATGCTAAATCACAGCAGTCTCTCAGCGTGTCTTTGGGACTCTGCTAAAGCGGGGGAATAACAGAGTTGGAAGGGATCTTAGAGGTCTTCTAGTCCAGCCCCCTGTCAGAATACAGAATAACCAAATTGGAAGGGACCTTAGAGTCCCTCCTCTTCCTCCTCACAAACCCTCCTTTCTTCTAGCACTGATGATGTTCCCTAGTTGGGTCATGAAATGTCTGCAAGAAAACTGCCCAGCTCAGAGAGCACCACAGTCTGTCCTTCTTCTTCTTCTTCTTCTTCTTCTTCTTCTTCTTCTTCTTCTTCTTCTTCTTCTTCTTCTTCTTCTTCTTCTTCTTCTTCTTCTTCTTCTTCTTCT
>JAQZSL010000275.1:99376-118608 GCA_030052795.1 Pantherophis alleghaniensis | reverse complement strand
CTTCTCCTCCTCTTCCTCCTCCTCCTCCTCTTCCTCCACCTCCTCCTCCTCTTCCTCCCCTCCACCTCCTCCTCCTCCTCCTCTTCTTCCTCCTCCTCCTCCTCCTCTTCCTCTTCCTCCTCCTCTTCCTCCTCCTCCTCCTCCTCCTCTTCCTCCTCCTCCTCCTCGTCTTCCTCCTCCTCCTCCTCCTCTTCCTCTCTGCAAACCTTCTAACACTAACCTTTCTAGCACTGATGATGTTACCTAATTGGGTCATGAAATGTCTACAAGAAAACAACCAAGCCCAGAGAGCACCAAGGAGCTCACATTACAACCCTGAGCTACAAATATTTTCCTTTATTGGTGAGCTGAATCTACTACAGGTTGCTGGTTCGGATCCTGCCCTCCAGGGTGTCAAAGAGCAACACACAGACAAACTCACACTTTTGTGTATGGTGGCATTGCCTCTTTGTCCTGCCTGCTATCCATCTCCCCACTTGAGAAACAAAGCAAAGAAAACAGATCGAGGGATACAGCCTGACGGCTGAACCGGAAAAAGCACTCTGCACATGCCTAGGAGGAATACCCCTGAGGATTTATTTCAACAGGGCATCTTCATCCACACATCGTGTTTAGCCCAATTCATGACTTTAACCTATTTTTTTCCAGATTCATGCAAAGATTGCTGAAGGGCAAACAGAAGAAAAGAGGCTGAGTTTGCACAACTTGACAAGCCACAAAAAATAAATAAATAAATAAATAAAACAAAAAAAACCATGGTTAGCCAAGCATGCTTAGCTTAATATATAATCATCATCAGAATAATGAGCTGGATTCTTTCCATTGACCTGGTTAAATTTGCTGGAGGGAGCCGAGAAGTTCTGGAGTTGAACTGCCTTAATTCTAAGGGAGGTTTTCTAATTCTGTCCTCACTACTCAATTCCCAGCTGTAGTTGGGCAGATCTGGCAGCTTTCTAAGTGAATCCCCACTCTCCCTCTCTCTCCCCCTCTCTCCCCTCTCTCACCCTTATTTATTTATTTATTAATTTAATTTGTATACCGCCCTTCTCCCAGAAGGGACTCCGGGCAGTGAACAGCCAAAATTAAAAATACATACAATACAAAAGTTAAGATAATTAAAAAGAATTAAATAATTGGCTTCCCAATTTAAAACCCCCAAGTCTATAACTCCGTGTGTTTCGCTGTGCCCTCAAAACCATGTTGTTTTGCCAGGCTGGGCTATCAATGTAAAGATTTTAATTGGTTTTAAATGGGATTTTAAATTTGGGGTTTTATAAATTGGGCCTATTATTTAATAGTTTTAATTTTTTTTTAAATTTTGTCTGTCTTTGTGTTTTTAATTAGGCTGTACACCGCCCTGAGTCGTTCGGGAGAAGGGCGGTATAGAAATAAAATTAATCAATAAATAAAATAAATAAATATAAAATTTAAAATCCCAATTAATCCCAATTACCCTCTCCCTCTCTCTCTCTCCCTCTCCCCCCTCTCTCCCCCTTTCTCCCTTTCCCTCTCTCCCTCTCTCTCTCTCCCTTCTCTCTCCCCCTCCCCCCTCCCCCTCTCTCCCCTATCTCTCTCCCTCCCTCTCCCCCTCTCTTTCACTCTCCCCCCTTTCCCCCCTCTCCCTCCCTCCCTCTTCTTCTCCCCCTCTCTCTCACTCTCTCATTCCCTCTCCCTCCCCCTCTCTCCCCCCTCCCTCTCCTTCTCCATCTTTTCTTTTCCCCAAAACCACAAAATCGGCAGAAATGGAAGTTATCTATCACATTATTTGAAATCAATCAGCGGAAAGCCCATCTCATTTCTCCAGAATAAAAGCCAACCCCTCCTCTCCTACCCTCTTTTATTTTCTCAACCTCTCCTGCCGGGAAGTAGTTGAAGATTTTAAAGAGATATTTTCATCTCTCTGCCTTTTTGAACAGAATCTCATTTTCCGATTATCTCAAAGAGTTTTGCCTGAATGGAGGGGGCCCCTAACCGGGCTCTCCCTTTTAAAAGATGAACAGAGTTGGAAGGGACCTGGTAGGTCATCTAGTCCACCCCGCCCAAGCAGGAGACCCTGCCTACACCACGTCTGACCGGTGGCAGCCCAGTCTCTTCTTGAAAAGCCTCCAGGGATGAAGCTGCCACTCAAAGCTCCTCTGAGCCTCTCTCTCACCAGCGCTGCCTTAGGAAAACTTGGCTGTTTTTGCAACTTCTGCTTTTAAAAAAGGTTTAGTTCGAAGGGTCGATTCACATCCTCTCCCCCACAGCCCCCGGATTTCGCCGCCGCTACTAACTGGGTCTCCCAGCCCGTTTTATAACCCGCCGATTTTAACGCTGCGCTTTTGGGAAGGTTTGGAGAGGTAGTGGGGTACCCCGCTCTCCAAGCCGAGCCTGCTTCAGAAGGCTGGCTGGTTGGGGAGGGGGCTCTCTGCGGTCCTCCTCAAGGGACCCCTCTTCTTGAACCCATCCAACCTCTCCCAGGTCCCACCTGTCTGCCCTCCACCTGTCTGGATCCCGGGAAGAGCAGCGGCGGCTCCCGATGCGCCCAGGGCGCACGCAAGAGGATGCTGGCGGGGCGGTGGCCCGTGCGCCCTGGGCGCACGCCGCCTACGTTTAGCAATTTTTTTTCCCCTTCTTTCTGAATTAATTCTGGGCGATCCTTTCGCCCAGAGGCGACGACCTCCTAAGTCAGAGCGCCCGAATTAAACCTGAAAAAAAAAAATTCTAGTCCTCAAGATTTAGGTTTAAATCCCCCGCTTCCCACTTACCATGATGGAGAAGACCAAGGCCAGGATGTTGACCGGCCAGATGGGGCAAAAGCAAGAGAAGATGGCCAGAGGCAGGTAATCCGGAGAGCGGCCGGCTTCGGGGAGGTTGGAGGTGGTGGCGGTGGACGAGGCGCGCCCCAGGCTGAGCCGCGACGGGGAGAGCGAGGTGGCCTCCAGCGGCCCCTCCGAACCGGCCCTGTAGAGCAGGCCGTGCCCGTTGGGCTCCATCGCCGCCGCCCCGACGGCAGCCGCCGCCCCGTCCTCGGCCGGGCAGGGCTTGGGGGACGGCGGGCCGCTCCGCAGCAGCTGTTCCGTCTCCTGCGGGGAAGAGGAGGAGGAGGCGGCGGGCGGCGGCGGAGAGCCGGCCAGCGCCTTCTCCAGCTGCGCGTCGGCGTTGATGGCCATGGTGCGGTTCCTGCTGCCGCTGCCCAGCCTAGGCGCCCATCGCTCGGGGAGGAGAGGGGGTCCCGCCCGCTCTCCAGGTGATGCGCCTCGCTGCTGCGCTGCCTTCCCAGACCTGGTGCTCTTTGCAAAGTTGGAGCGGCGTCCCCGGGGCTGCCTGTGCAAACAGCTGCCCAGGCCAGCTCTGAGCTCACGAGGAGGAGGAGGAGGAGGAGGAGGAGGAGGAGGAGGAGGAGGAGGAGGAGTCCGCCCTCCCGCCCCTGCCAGCTCTCTGGCTGCCAGGTTGGGTAACATCATCGGTGATAGAAGGGAGGAGGAGGAGGAGGAGGAGGAGGAAGGAAGGGAGGGAGGGAGGGAGGGAGGGAGGGAGGGAGGGAGGGAGGGAAGAAAAGAAAGAGAGAGAGGGAGAAAGAAAGAAAAAAAGGTAGGTAGGAAGGAAGGAAAGAAGGAAAGAAAGGGGAGAGAGGGAGGGAGGGAGAGAAAGAAAGAAAGAGGGAGGGAGGGAGGGAGGAAAGGAAGGATAAAAGAGAAAGAAAGGGAAGGAAGGAAAGAAGGAAGGAAGAAGGAAGGAAGAGGGGAAGGAAAGAGGAAGGGAGACAGAGAGAGAGAAAGAAAGGAAGGAAAGGGAGGGAGGGAGAGAAAGAAGAGAGAGAGAGAGAGAAAAAGAAACAAAGAAAAAAGAAAAAGAGGGAGGGAGGAAAGGAAAGAAAAGAGAGAAAGAAAGGGAAGGAAGGAAGGGAGAGAGAGAGAGAGAAGGAAAGAAAGAAAGAGAAAGAGAAAGGGAGGGAGGGAGAGAAAGAAAGAGAGAGGGAGAAAGAAAGAAAAAAGAAGAGAGAGAGAAAGAAAGAAAGAAAAAAGAAAGAAAGAAAGAAGGAGGGAGGAAAGGAAGGAAAAAAGAGAAAGAAAGGGAAGGAAGGAAGGAAGAAGAAGGAAGGAAGAGGCAAAAGGAAGTGGAAGGAAGGAGGGAAGAGGGAGAGAAGGAAAGAAAGAGAAAGAGAGAGGGAGGGAGGGAGAGAAAGAAAGAGAGAGGGAGGAAAGGAAGGAAAAAAGAAACAAAAGGAAGGAAGGAAAAAAGAAAGAAAGAAAGAGAAGGGAGGGAGGGAGGGAGGGAGGAGGATGAGAAGGAAGGAGGAGTCCGCCCTCCTGCCCTTGCCAGCTCTCTGGCCAGCTGGCAGGCTGGCTGCAGGGCACTGGCGGGTACCGATGCCTGGATGGCGCAGGAGGGAGGCAGGGACCTCTTGGGCTGGGTGGTGCAAGGGGCAGCCCAATTTGCATGGAAGACTGCGCGGAAGTTGCAAGCGAGCTCACTGTCAGTGCAGAGGATGCACCCCCCCCGCCTTCTCCAAAGGGAGTCCTCCGAAGTTTAATCCGTGGGGTGATTGGTGCTCTCTGAATTTGGTGGTTTTCATGTGGGTGTTTCATTACCCAGCTAGGTAACATCATCACGAGAAGGAGGAGGAGAATAATTATAGTATCCTTGGTACTGAAAGCTTCGATTCTTCTTGCAGACGTTTCATGACCCAACTAAATAACATTATCAGTGCAAGAAAGGAGTGGCGTTTGCTGAGAGCAGAAGGAGAGGAGGAGGAATGATGATGATGGAGAAGAAGACTTGGAGGAGGAGAAGGGGAAAGAGGAAGAAGAAGAAGAAGAAGAGGAGGAGGAAGGGAGGAAAAAAGGGAGGGAGAAAGGAAGGAAGGGAGGGAGGAAGGAAGGGAGGGAGGAAGGAAGGAAGGGAGGGAGGAAGGAAGGGAAGAAGGGAGGACGGGAGGACAGGAGGAGGAGGAGGAGTGTGGGGTCTTTGGTACTCTCTGAGCTTGGTTGTTTTCTTGCAGACGTTTCATTACCCAGGTAGGTAACCTCATCAGTGCTACGAGAGAGGGGAGGTTTGTTCTCACTGAAAAAAGTAACTTATGACTGATCCTCATTCTTACATCAGTCTCCATTTGTGACCTTCCTTGAGAATTTTCCGAAAAGCAAAGTCAATGGGGGAAGCCAAGGGACACTTACCGACTGCACGATTCACTTAATGACCCTCACGAAAAGCTCCTAAAATACTTAATCACTGTATCACTTAGTGACGGATGTTGTGATCCCAGTTTTGGTCATAAGTCAAGGACTACAAGTCTCCCCATGAAGTTGGGGAAAGATTCTTGGAAGGATTCACTTTGCTTGGCTCTCACAAGAAAACTTATCATTTTTGTGAACCGCCTACAGTCACTGAAAGTGGGAGGGTATAAATATAAATTCTCTAAATAATTAAATAAAATAAAAATAAAAATCTTTCAGATCTTGTGCAGAGTCGATAAAGATATGTCAAAACCTTCCTAAATTACGTGCAATTCCTAGCAATTCCCTGGATAGAACCATGCAATTTTCGTGATTTTTTTTCTTTCTTATGTTACATTGTTCGACTTTCTAAGTCGGATCTATTTGTGGTCTCCTATCCATGTAATAAGCAGGTCCATCCCTGGTTATTCTCCCAGCTCAGAAAAGTCGACCAGGTGGTGTCGCTAAGTGATGCAGTTGTTAAATGAGTCACGTCCAATTTTACAACCTCTTGCCATGGTAGCTCAGCGAATCACCATAGAATAGAATAGAATAGAATAGAATAGAATAGAATAGAATAGAATAGAATAGAATAGAATAGAATTGAATTAGAATTAGAATTAGAATTAGAATTAGAGTTAGGATAAAGAATAGAATAGAATAGAATAGAATAGAATAGAATAGAATAGAATAGAATAGAATAGAATAGAATAGAATTAGAATTAGAATTAGAGTTAGGATAAAGAATAGAATAGAATAGAATAGAATAGAATAGAATAGAATAGAATAGAATAGAATAGAATAGAATAGAATAGAATTAGAGTTAGGATAAAGAATAGAATAGAATAGAATAGAATTAGAATTAGAATTAGAATTAGGATAAAGAATAGAACAGAACAGAACAGAACAGAACAGAACAGAACAGAATAGAATTAGGATAAAGAATAGAATAGAATAGAATAGAATAGAATCAGAACTGGAAGGGACCTTGGAGGTCTTCTAGTCCAGCTCCCTGCTCAAGCAGGAGACCTTATACCATTTCAAATTAGTGACTGTCCAGTCTCTTCTTGAAAACATCCAGTGATGGAGCACTCATAACTTCTGGTGGCCAGCTGTTCCACTGGTTAATTGTTCTGACTGTCAGGAAATTTCTCCTTAATTCCATGTTGCTTCTCTCCTTGATTAGTTTCCATCCATTGCTTCTAGTCATGTGACCTTGGAGACCGTGTGATGGGCCTTTCACCTGGCCCCGATTCTTCTCTTAATGCAGTTTTTCCACCAACAATACAGGCAGTCCTCTACTTACGACCGTTCATTTAACGACCGTTCTAAGTTACAACGGCACTGAAAAATGTGACTTAGGACCGTTTTCCACACTTACGACCATTGCAGTATCCTTGTGGTCAGGCGATCAAAATTCAGACGCTTGGCAACGGACTCATATTTATGATGGTTGCAGATCCCCTTTTGCAAACCTCCGGCAAGCAAAGTCAATGGAGAAGCTAGATTCACTTAATGACTGTGTTACTAATGTAACAGCTGCAGTGATTCACTTAGCAACTGTGGCAAGAAAGGTCGTACCTGTCTTGCTTAGCAACGGAAATGTGAGGTTCAACGTTTGTCCTAAGCGGAGAACTACCTGTTCCTTCCATCCTAGCTATTTCTATTAGTTTTCTCTGGTGAGGAGCTCCCCCTTGTGGCCCCTTTTAGAACCACATCTGAGTCATCCACTAAGGCGGGGGACTCCAACCTTGGCAACTTTTAGACTTGTGGCCTTCAACTCCCAGAATTCCTCAGCCGGCTTTGCTTGAAGACTTGTGGACTTCAACTCCCAGAATTCTTCAGCCGGCTTTGCTTGAAGACTTGTGGCCTTCAACTCCCAGAATTCCTCAGCCGGCTTTGCTTGAAGACTTGTGGCCTTCAACTCCCAGAATTCCTCAGCCAGGTTTGCTTGAAGACTTGTGGCCTTCAACTCCCAGAATTCCTCAGGCAACTTTGCTTGAAGACTTGTGGCCTTCAACTCCCAGAATTCCTCACCCGGCTTTGCTTGAAGACTTGTGGCCTTCAACTCCCAGAATTCCTCAGCCGGCTTTGCTTGAAGACTTGTGGCCTTCAACTCCCAGAATTCCTCAGCCGGCTTTGCTTGAAGACTTGTGAACTTCAACTCCCAGAATCCCTCAGCCGGCTTTGCTTGAAGACTTGTGGTCTCCAACTCCCAGAATTCCTCAGCCGGCTTTGCTTGAAGACTTGAGCAGGGGTTTGGACTAGATGACCTCCAAGGTCCCTTCCAATTCTATTATTCTGTTAGAACCAATCTTGGAAACCAAACTCTCTCCATTTCAAATTTCTCTTTCTTTCTTTCCTTCCTTCCTTCCTTCCTTCCTTCCTTCTTTCCTCTCTTCTCCAAAGCCCCTGAGGGCAGGACAAGAAGCAATGGATGGAAACTAATCAAGGAGAGAAGCAACCTGGAATTAAGGAGAAACTTCCTGACAGTGAGGACAATTAACCAGTGGAACAGCTTGCCACCTAGAAGTTGTGGGTGCTCCAACACTGGAGACTTTTTAAAGAAGAGACTAGACAGTCACTTGTCTGAAATGATGTGGGGTCTCCTGCCTCAGCAGGGGGTTGGACTAGATGACCTCCAAGGTCCCTTCCAGCTCTATTCTGATGGATTGAGTTATCGAGAGGGACCTCAGCTGCATATTTATGATGTAGGATTTCCTGCCTTGAGCAGGGGGTTGGTCTAGAAGACCTCTGAAGTCCCCTCCAGCCCTAGGATTCTATGTTCTGTGTTTTATTTTGAATAAATATTTTTATTTAATTTTGTAATGTTTAATTTTTTGTAAAAAAAATGTACATTATTTTGAATTGTATGCTGTCCAGAGTCATTGATTGAGACGGAGGTAGCTCTAGAAATGGGGAAATTCTCCCTTAACAATTGTCTTGCTTAGCAACAGACATTTTTGGGCTCAACTGCAGGTAAGTCGAGGATTCCCTGAAGTTGTGGTTTTTCTCAGTGCTGTTGAAACTTTGAGCAGTCAGTAAACGAATCGTTGTAAGTCAAGGACTACAGGTACCGTATATTCAACTTCGGGCTGTAATAAAGACTTTAAAAGGATGGGGTCTTCCTCTGAGCTGAAAAAGTGAAACGTTTTTCCAAATTTGAGCTATTTAGGCAAACCAATTTGAAGAGGTAGACCTCGACTTACAACAGTTCATTTAGTGACTGTTTGAAGTTACAACGGCAATGGAAACAGTGACTTACGACTGTTTTTCAGACTTAAAACCTTTGCAGTCTCTCCATCGTCACATGATCAAAATTCAGATGCTTGGAAAGTGAGTCATATTTATGATGGTTGCAATGTCCCAGGGTCACTGCAGGAAGGAGCGATTGTTTCTTTTCTTTTTTTTTCTTTTCTTTTCTTTTTCTTTTCTTTTTTTCTCTTTTCTTTCTCTTTTTTCTTTTCTTTTTTCTCTTTTCTTTTACTTTTCTTTTCTTTTTTCTTTTCTTCTCTTTACTTTTTTTTTTCTTTCTCTTTTTTCTTTCTCTTTTCTCTTTACTTTTTCTTTTTTTCTTTCACTTTTTTCTTTTCTATTATCTTTCACTTTTCTTTTTTTTCTACTCTACTTTCTCTTTTTTCTTTCTTTTATTTTCTATTTACTTTTTCTTTTTTCTTTAACTTTTTCTTTCTCTTTTTTCTTTTCTATTATCTTTCACTTTTTCTTTTCTTTCTCTTTTCTTTTCTCTTTTCGTTCACTTTTCTTTATTCTTATCTACTCTTTCTTTTCTTTCTCTTTACTTTTTATTTTTCTTTCTTTTCTTTTCTATTTACTTTCTTTCCTTTTTTTGTTTCACTTTTCTTTTTTCTTTTCTTTTTCCTATTTTTTCTTTCATTTCTTGTTTCTCTTCTTTTCTTTTTCTTCTTCTCTTCTCTTCTTTTTCCAAGATGTTTTGGGGACTCCAATTAAGTCAGTTGACTTCTCTGGCTACTTTATGGGGGTCTCCACCTAGGCTCCAATCTTCCCAGCTCTCAAATCGGCTTTTAGTGAAAGGAGGGAGCAAAGAAGCTGCCAGGGCAGCTGGAACCCCACTTCCTTCCTTCCTTCCTGCCACATTCCCTCCCTCCCTCCCTTCCCTTCCCTTCCCTTCCCTTCCCTTCCCTTCCCTTCTTGCTTTGATTTCAGGGCCAAAAACACAGGGACCAAACTGCTGACGGGACCCCGGATTGAAATGTTTGTTAATATTGATTAGATCTGTGTGATCTGCACAGCTTCCCAACATTAAAAACCGTGAAGGCATGAAAACAACAAAACGATAAATAAACTACAATAAAAATAATAATTGACGATGAAAAGATGGGGACGAAGGGAGCACAGAATACAAGGGGGAAATACGGAATGACTGTCCAAAATTGGTGTCGTTGGCACACTCAAGAAGCTGCCCCGAATTTCACTGGCCTTGCAAACCACGGTTTAGGGGATGGGGGGTAGCAAGCCAGAGAGACCCCCTCCCCACACACACCCAATTCTGCATAGAGTCACTGGCACAGACAGGGCCTTGCACAGTATGGCAGGAAGCATTTTCCTCCATGCTGATTTTAACTCTCGCCATCAGCCCTCCCCATCTCTCCTCCTGCCCCCCCCCTGCAGCCCCCTTCATTCTGGGGTGGGGGTGGGGTGGGGGGGGCGTTGTTTTCTGACCACATCCTGAACACCGGAAATGCTTTGCGCTGTTCCTCAACGGTCTCTCCTTCCTTCTCGCTCGCTGACACTTGGCTCTCGCCGAAAAAAATCTTCCAATTTGGCCACTTAATTCTGCTCCAACCCGGCCAAAAGTCCTCAATTTACGACCATTGGGATTAGGATTCCCATCGCTAAGCAAGGCGGTTKTTAAGTGTCTTTTGTTATATGAGTTGCTCCCACGTTTTTGACCTCTTTTTGGCCACGGTCATTAATTGAATCACTGAAGTTGTTAAGCAAATCAGGTGGTCGTTAAGCGAATCTCGCCTGTCGTCCTCCCCAGTTTTGTTTGTCAGAAGGTCGCAAAAGGGGATCACGTGACCCAGGGACACTGCGACCGTCGTAAGTCCATGACAGTGGCCAAGTGATTTTGATCATGTGACCATGGGGATGCCGCAACGGTCGTAAGAGCGAGGACCGGTTGCAAGTCACATTTTTCAGTCGTGTTTTAACTTTGAAGAGTCAGTAAATGAAGGGTCGTAACTCGAGGACTACTTATAATAGAAAAGCTGTGTGGAAAATCAGCACAACAACTGCTGCATTTGGAAGGGATTTTCCAAAGATGAACAATGTACAGCTGGTGTGCATTTGTGTTTGTGTTTGTGTGTGTTTGTTTGTGTATAATTTGTGTGTGTTTGTGTGTTTGTTTGTTTGTGCATTTGTGTTTGTGTGTTTGTTTGTTTGTGCATTTGTGTTTGTGTGTTTGTTTGTTTGTGCATTTGTTTGTGTGTTTTGTGTGTGTTTGTGTGTTTGTGTGCATTTGCGTTTGTGTGTGTTTGTGTGTGTTTGTATGTTTGTGTTTATGTTTGTGTGTGTGTGTTTGTGCATTTGTGTTTGTGTGTTTGTGAGTGTTTGTGTTTGTGTGTGTTTGTGTTGTGTGTTTGTGCATTTGTATTTGTGTGTGTGTTTGTGCATTTGTATTTGTGTGTGTGTTTGTGTGTTTGTGTGTGTTTGTGTGCATTTATGTTTGTATGCGTTTGTGGTTTGTGTTTGTTTGTATGTTTGTGTGTATTTGTATATGTTTGTGCATTTGTGTTTGTGTATGTTTGTGTATGTTTGTGTACAGTTGTGTTTGTGCACAGTTGTGTTTGTGTGTTTGTGTGCATTTGTTTGTGTGTTTGTGTGTGTTTGTGTATGTTTGTATGTGTTTGTGCGTGTTTGTGTACATTTGTGTTTGTGTACATTTGTGTTTGTGTGTGTTTGTGTTTGTGTGTGTTTGTGTTTGTGTGAGAGAAAGAGGATAATTTGATGAAATATATCACTTGCTGGCTGCTCAGAGTTATCCAATTGCTTTGGGATTTGGGGATAGTCCTTGACTTACAACAGTTCATTTAGTGACCGTCCAAAGTTACAACGGCACTGAAAAAAGTAACTTGTGACAGTTTTCACACTTATGACCGTTGCAGCATCCTGTGATTAAAATTCAGGTGGTTGGCAACCGACTCGTATTTATGACAGTCGCAGTGTCCCGGGGTCATGTGATCCCCTTTTTGCGACCTTCCGACAAGCAAAATCAATGGGGAAGCCGAATTCACTTAACAACCGTGTGACTCACTTAACAACAGAAGTGACTCACTTAACAATTGTGGCAAGGAAAGTCATAAAATGATCCCCTCTTGCGATCTTCGGACAAAAAAAAATCCACGGGAAAGCCAAATCCGCTTAACAACCGTTTTACTCTCCTAACCATGGAAGTGATTCACTTAACAACGGCGGCAAGGAAGGCCGTAAAACGGGGAAAAAAAACATCATTTACAACTATCTTCGTTTAGCAACGGAAATTCAGGGCCGAATTGTGTTTTGTAAGTCAAGGACTACCTGTGTCGGCCCAGGTTCTGTGGGGAGGGGAGGACGGTGCGGGGAAACGGATCTCCAGGGAGCCACTGGATCTAATGCATATGGTGGGCCCGAATTTTGCCCTTTCAGCATTTGGAGGGGATCCAGACAACCACTTAAGCCTTGTCAACTCTTCCTTGTTTATGGCACTCGCCGGGATTCCAGTTCAAAGAAAAGAGCAAGGGGCTTGTGCAAATTGTGTGTGTGTGTGTGTGTGTGTGTGTGCTTGTAGGGGGCAGACCCCCACATGCACAAGCGGGCACGCCAGCCCCCCCCTCCCCAAAATACTAAATAAATTCCCCGGTTTGGCTCTTAATCTGAGATAGGGGAAATTTAATCTCTTCCTCCGAGAAAGGAAACTTCTTCCAATTTTATTTTCAATCAGCCCATCGAACCGGCGGAGCCAGGGAGGGGGGGGCGCGTTGATTCGGGGCAGACCCCTGGGAGGGGGAAGGAGGAGGGGGTGGGGGGGAAAGAGGGGAGCCCAGCCCCCTCCTCCATCCCTCCCTCCCTCCCTCCCTCCCTTTCAAACCTGGTTAATTCCCACCGGAGAATTAACTGCCATTCATTTCAGACGGAGGAGATGGTCTGAAGAGCTTTCCTGTCTCCCCCCCCCCCGCAATTCTCACCGTCCGCATTGCGCAGGAGGGACCCCCCCCCCCCATGCAAGGCAGAACCCGAGGCCGGAGCTGGGCTTCCCAGGAGTCCAGGTGAAGTTTGGTGTTGGGGGGGGGGGGGAGGTTTAAAGGGGTTGTCAGGGCAGGAATGAAGGAGGAGGGGGAGAGCACCTGAGAAAGTGGGGAGGGGGTATTGAGCATCTCTGCAGAGGGTGGAAAAGACAGAAGTTGGACGGATGGTTGAGTCCGGATTTTGGGGAGGGGGAGATACAGGGCAAGGGAAGCGCTGGGTGGGGGGCCTCCACCGAGGGAGAGGAGGGGAGCAGAGTTTTGGGGTATCAAATCTTTTGGGGAGTGGGAGAGAAAGAGCAAGGGAAGTGCTGGGGGCTTCATCAAGGGAGGGGAAGGGGAGCAGAGTTTTGGGGTATCTTTTGGGAGGGTGGATAAAGGGCAAGGGGAGTGCTGGGGGGGCCTCCATCAAGGGAGAGGAGGTGGAGCAGAGTTTTGGGGTTCAGAATCTTTTTGGAGGGGCAGATAAAGGGGGAAGGGAAGCACTGGGAAAGGCTCCATTGGGGGAGGGGAATGGAGCAGAGTTTTGGGGTACAGAGTCTTTGGGGGGGCAAAGAAAGGGCAAGGAAAGCATGGGGGGGATCCATGGGGGGGACTGGAGGCAGTACAGAGATTTGGGGGTACAGACTCAAGGTGATCCAAAGGTCCTACCTGGTCTCCAACTGCCCCCTCAGACCAAAGGGAGGGCAATGGGGTGCAAAAAAAAGGGGAGGGGGGAACAAGGCATGGGGCGGGATGGATAGAAAGAGAGGAGCCTCTCCAGCCAGGCGCAGCAGCCTCTCCCAGCCCCTAAATGGGGGCATTCTGAGCATTGAAGCCCACCTATCCCCAAAAAGCCCCTCTCCTTTGAGGATTGGGGGACCCTGCCCGCCTTCCTCTAATGCCAGGGGTCCCCAACCTTTTGGACTTCAGGAGGGACCACTAAATTCATCATTTCCAATCCCGAGGACCACCAATATGATTTTTAAAAAAAACAAAGATAAAAGAGTATTTTAGTGCAATATTAAAAAATGCAAATAATGTTTCCAACATTTTCTCGCGGACCACCAGTCCGGGGGGGGGGACGGACCCCACCATCTCGGGGCAGGCAGGGAGGGCAAGGAAAGGGGAGGGGGCATCAAGGCATAGGGGGGAGAGAAGGAGAGGAGCCCACCTACTCAGGCGCAGCAGCCTCTGAAGCCCACCTACCCCAAAAAGCCCCTCTCCTTTGGGGACTGGGGACCCCCACCCATTCTGTCCCAGGGCAGGCGGGGAGAGAGGGGAGGGCAATGGGGTGCAAGGAAAGGGGAGGGGGCAACAAGGCATGGGGGGGAGAGAAGGAGAGGAGCCCACCTACCCAGGCGCTTCTCCCAGCCCCTAAATGGGGGCATTCTGAGCATTGAAGCCCACCTACCCCCAAAAGCCCCTCTCCTTTGGGGACTGGGGGACCCTGCCCCCCCTCCTCTAATGCCAGGGGTCCCCAACCTTTTGGACTTCAGGAGGGACCACTAAATTCATCATTTCCAATCCTGAGGACCACCAATATGATTTAAAAAAAAAAACAAAGATAAAAGAGTATTTTAGTGCAATATTAAAAAATGCAAATAATGTTTCCAACATTTTCTCGCGGACCACCAGTGAAATCGACCTTTGTGCGGTGGGGGGGACGGACCCCACCGTCTCGGGGCAGGCAGGGAGGGGAGGGCAAGGAAAGGGGAGGGGGCAACAAGGCATGGAGTGGGGAGGGGGAGAGAGAGAAAGAGGAGAGGAGCCCACCTACTCAGGCGCAGCCCCTAAATGGGGGCATTCTGAGAATTGAAGCCCACCTACCCCCCAAAAGCCCCTCTCCTTTGGGGACTGGGGACCTCCACCCACACTGTCCCAGGGCAGGCAGGGAGAGAGGGGAGGGCAATGGGGTGCAAGGAAAGGGGAGGGGGCAACAAGGCATGGGGGGGGAGAGAAGGAGAGGAGCCCCTCCACCCAGGCGCTTCTCCCAGCCCCTAAATGAGGGCATTCTGAGCATTGAAGCCCACCTACCCACAAAAAGCCCCTCTCCTTTGGGGACTGGGGGACCCCCACCCACACAGTCCCGGGGCAGGCAGGCAGGCAGAGAGGGAGGGAGGGAGGGAGGGGAAGAGGGGAGGGCCGGGGGGAGGGTCCCAGGTGAGCCCGCCCCCCCTCCCTCCCTCCCGTGGGCCGAGTGCGGAAGCGGCCGGAGGCGGAGCAGCGCCGGGCGGTCGGGCTCTGCGGGGGAGGCGGTGGCGGGGACTCCTCGGGGCCACCATGAGGGCATCGGACGAGCCGGAGCGGGACGGAGAAGCGGCCGAAGCGGAGCGGGAGTTCGCGCGGCAGTGGCGCTGCCAGTTCCCCGGGGAGGCGCTGCCGGTGCTGCGGCGGGGCTCGGCGGGGGCGCTGGAGGCGGAGCTGGGCCGCTGCCGGGAGGCGCTGCGGGGGCTGCGGGTGGCCCTCCGGCAGGAGACCCTCAAGGCCCGCTACCTGCAGGACCGCCTGGCCCGAGCCAGGGCCGCCCCGCCGCCGCCGCCCCCGCCCCGCAGCTGGAAGCCGCCCCGGAGACCCCCGGAGACCCCCCGGCCGGAGCCCCGCAGCGGCAGCAGCGAGGAGGAGGAGGAGGAGACGCCGGCAGGTGAGTCGGGCTTCTCGCGGTTCCCCCCCTCCAGCGCACCTGGCTGGGGAGACTGCGCCAGGAGGGGGCTTGGAAACCTGGCCAGGTAGACTGCTCCTGCGAAGGGAGGCTCTGGAGGGGGCTTTGCACCTGTCCGGGTAGACTGTTTGTGTGAGGGGAGGGTCTGGAGGGGGCACCACATCTGGCCAGGTAGACTGTTCCTGGGGGGTGGGTTCTGGAGATCGTCCCTGGGAGATACGGCTCCAAAGGGGGCCTTGCATCTGGCCGGGTAGACTGTTCCTGGGAGGGGAGGCTCTGGAGGACACTTCGAAACTTGTACAGGTAGACTGTGCCCGCCAGGGGAGGCTCCGGAGAGGGCTTTGAAACCTAGCCAGGTAGACTGTTCCTGAGAGGGGAGGCGCCGGAGGGGGCTTTGAAACCTGGCCAGGTAGACTGTTCCTGGCAGAGTGGGGAAGCTCTTGGAGGAAGCTTCGAAACCTGTTCAGGTAGACTGCTCCTGCGAGGGGAGGCTCTGGAGGAAACCTGGCCAGGTAGACTGCTCCTGTGAGGGGAGCCGCCGGAGGGGGCTTTGAAAGTTGTTCAGGTAGACTGTTCCTGCGAGGGGAGGCGCCGGAGGGGGCTTTGCACCTGTCCAGGTAGACTGTTCCTGCAAGGGGAGGCTCTGGAGGAAACCTGTCCAGGTAGACTGTTCCTGCGAAGGGAGGCGCCGGAGGGGGCTTTGCACCTGTCCGGGTAGACTGTTCCTGCGAGGGGAGGCTCTGGAGAAAGCTTCGAAATCTGTCCGGGTAGACTGTTCCTGCGAGGGGAGGCTCTGGAGGAAGCTTCGAAATCTGTCCGGGTAGACTGTTCCTGCGAGGGGAGGCTCTGGAGGAAGCTCTGAAATCTGTTCAGGTAGACTGCTTCTGGGAGATGGGGGTTCCGGAGGAAGCTTTGAAATTTGTTCAGGTAGACCTGTCCCGCCAGGGGGGCGGCGGGTTCACGCCTGGAAAGGGGAACGGTCCTGGGAGGGGGGGCGGGGGGGGGGGGGGACTTCGAAACTTGTTCGGGTAGACTGTTCGTGGGAGAGGAGGCTCCGGAGGGGGCGCCGCAACTGGCCAGGTAGATTGCTCCTGGGAGGGGAGATTCCGGAAGGGGCTTTGGAAGTTGTTCAGGTAGACTGTTCCTGAGAGGGGGGGCTCTGGAGAGGCTTTGCACCTGACCAGGTCTACCAGGTAGACTGTTCCTGGGAGAGGGGGGTTCCGGAGGAAGCTTTGAAACTTATTCAATTAGACAGGTCCCCTGAGGGGAAGTCTCAGGATCGGCAGCTTCACACCTGGCAAGGTAGACTGCTCCTGCGAGGGGAGCTGTGGGGGGGGACTTCGAAATTTGTTCGGGTAGACTGTTCATGGGAGAGGAGGCTCCAGAGGGGGCTTCGCACCTCTCCAAATAGACTGTTCCTGTGAGGCCGGCTTCCAGAGGGAGCTTCGAAACCTATCCAGGTAGACTGCTCCTACAAGGGGAGATCTCCGGAGGGGGCTTTGCACCTTGCCAGGTGGACTGTTCCTGGCAGGGGTGGGGAGGCTCTTGGAGGAAGCATTGAAACCTGTTCGGGTAGACTGTTCGTGTGAGGGGAGGCTCCGGAGGGGGCGCCACATCTGGCCAGGTAGACTGTTCCTGGGAGGGGGGGTTCCAGAGATCGCCCCTGGGAGATGAGGCTCCAAAGGGGGCTTTGCACCTGGCCAGGTAGACTGTTCCTGGGAGAGAAGGCTGTGGGCTATTTCAAAACCTGTCCAGGTATCCTGCCCCTGAGAGGGGGGATCTGGAGTGGGCTTCGAAACTTTTTCAGGTAGATTGCTCCTGCAAGGGGAGGCTCGGAAGGAAGCTTCAAAATCTGTTCATGTGAGGGGAGGCTCCGGAGGGGCGTTGCACCTGGCCAGGTAGATTGCTCCTGCGAGGGGAAGTTGCAGAGGGGTAGCCTCGCATCTGGCCAGGTAGACTGCTCCTGCGAGGGGAGGCTCCGGCGGGGCCTTCGAAACCTGTCTGGGTAGACTGCTCCTGGGAAGTGAGGCTCCGGAAGGGGCTTCACACCTGTCCAGGTAGACTGCTCCTGCAAGGGGAGGCTCCAAAGGGGGCTTCGCGTCTGTTTGGGTAGACTGCTCCTGTGAGGGAGGGCTTAAGGCCAGGAATGCGTCTTCCAGCAGGTCAGGGACCCAGCTCTCTGTGCATGCTCAGAGGCCCTCTTCCTCTACTTTCCTTCTGATGTGGCATCTTCTCATTAAGATTGGTATCTGCCATTCGGGGAAGAGGCATCTGGATTTTGATGATGGGACTACGGGGACGTTGCCTGAGTCATAAAGTTTTCAAAAACAGACTGGGCAACCATTTGTCTGAAACGGTACAGAGTTTCCAGCAGGGGGCTGGACTAGAAGACCTCCAGGGTCCCTTCCGACTCTGTGATTCTGGTATTATCAGAGGTGTTGCAACTTTGAACAGTCACTAAGCGGATGGTCGTAAGTTGAGAACTCCCTGCACAGAGGGGAGATCCAAGGACTTTGATAGACCTAAAAACTTTTCTCAGCTATTGGAGAATTTTCCTTCCAGAAAACTTTTCCTATCCTAAAATCCCATTTCTCCTTTTACAATAATTCCTTGTTTTTAAAAACCACTCTCAAAATGCAAATTCCTACCTTAGCTTTATTTCAGGAATTTTGCAAAAAAAACCTCAGGATGCGCTGTTACAGACTAAATTACAGATGGACACGGGAAATGTCTTTTTGTATGTGTGTATGTGGACACGCATGGATTGTTAACCCTCAGGTGTGAACACGCAGGTGTGGAAAAGGGGAGAATGTTGATAAAAGATATATTCCATTAAATTTGCCAATGGAAATTTCATCCTGCGTATATAGTATTTACATTAGTGTTTTTCAAGTCTTTTGACAATTTAAAGAGAGGCGGACTTCAACTCCCAGAATTCCCAGTTCCTGGCTGGGGAATTCTGGGAGTTGAATTACATCCCTCCAGTTGTCAAGCTGGAGAAACACTGATCTTGGCCATTTTAAGCAAAGCCGGCTGAGGAATTCTGGGAGTTGAAGGCCACAAGTCTTCAAGCAAAGCCGGCTGAGGAATTCTGGGAGTTGAAGGCCACAAGTCTTCAAGCAAAGCCGGCTGAGGAATTCTGGGAGTTGAAGTCCACAAGTCTTCAAGCAAAGCCGGCTGAGGAATTCTGGGAGTTGAAGGCCACAAGTCTTCAAGCAAAACCGGCTGAGGAATTCTGGGAGTTGAAGGCCACAAGTCTTCAAGCAAAGCCGGCTGAGGAATTCTGGGAGTTGAAGGCCACAAGTCTTCAAGCAAAGCCGGCTGAGGAATTCTGGGAGTTGAAGTCCACAAGTCTTCATGCAAAACCGGCTGAGGAATTCTGGGAGTTGAAGGCCACAAGTCTTCATGCAAAACCGGCTGAGGAATTCTGGGAGTTGAAGGCCACAAGTCTTAAAGTTGCCAAGGTTGGAGTCCCCTGCCTTAGTGGATGACTCAGATGTTGTTCTGAAAGGGGCCACAAGGGGGAGCTCCTCACCAGAGAAAACTAATAGAAATACCTAGGATGGAAGGAACAGGTAGTTCTCCACTTACGACAAACGTTGAACCTCACATTTCCGTTGCTAAGCAAGACAGGTACGACCTTTCTTGCCACAGTTGCTAAGTGAATCACTGCAGCTGTTACATTAGGAACACAGTCATTAAGTGAATCTAGCTTCCCCATTGACTTTGCTTGCCGGAGGTTTGCAAAAGAGGATCTGCGACCGTCATAAATATGAGTCCGTTGCCAAGCGTCTGAATTTTGATCGCCTGACCTCGAGGATGCTGCAAGGGTCATAAGTGTGGAAAACGGTCCTAAGTCCTAACACTAAATGTTTCAGTGCCGTTGTAACTTAGAACGGTCGTTAAATGAACAGTCGTAAGTAGAGGACTGCCTGTTGTTGGTGGAAAAACTGCATTAAGAGAAGAATCGGGGCCAGGTGAAAGGCCTGTCACACGGTCTCCAAGGTCACATGACTAGAAGCAATGGATGGAAACTAATCAAGGAGAGAAGCAACATGGAATTAAGGAGAAATTTCCTGACAGTCAGAACAATTAACCAGTGGAACAGCTGGCCACCAGAAGTTATGAGTG
>JAQZSL010000275.1:55920-68673 GCA_030052795.1 Pantherophis alleghaniensis | reverse complement strand
ATCAGTTGGCCAGCACGCACATGCGTGCTGGACTGAGGTAGGGCAACGCTCGTGTGCCCACAGATATGGCGCCATGTGCCACCTGTGGCACCCGTGTCATATGTTCGCCATCACGGTCCTAGAATGTCTGGGCCGGCCCTGGATTCTCCTTGAGCGCGAAGCGGGGTGGGGTGGGGCCTTGTGGGGCCGTGTGCAAAGGCCTGGGTGCGTCCTACTGCCACAAACACACAACATTTGTTAGGAAAAGAAAGCAGCAGCTCGGGAGTGCCACTGCTAATTATGGCACACGCAAAACACATATACACACCCCCCCCCGGGTGTTTTCCCACCTTCTGGTGATGATTCATGAGCCCCCCCCCCGTTCCTCGTGGCTCACGTGACCACACCAGTTGGCGTGCAAGAGGGTCGTGGCAGCCACGGAAAGGTTTTGCGGAAGGTTGTCGTGGCTTTTGGGTGCAGACTCACAACAGATCATCATTTAGTGACCGTTTCAGAGTTAACAACGGCACTGAAAGACGTGATTTAGGACCGATTTTCACACTTAGCGGACCGTTGCGGCATTCCCCCCCGTGGGTCGCGCGATCAATATTCAGACGCTCGGCCACGGACTCGTATTTATGACGGTCGCGGTGTTTCCCGGAGTCACGCGATTCCCTTTTTGCGACCTTCAGATAAGCGAAGTCGGTGGGGGAAGCCAGATTTGCTTAACGACCCGTGTGACTGGCTTAACAACTGGAGTGATTTGCTTAACAACGTTGGCAGGAAAAGTTGTAAAATGGCGAAAAGCTCCCCTAACAACGGGAGTGATTCGCTTAACGTCGGTGGCAGGAAAAATAGTAAAATGGCGCAAAGCTCACTTAACAACAGGAGTGATTCGCTTAACAACAGTGGCAGGAAAAGTCGTAAAATGGCACAAAGCTCACTTAACAACAGGAGTGGTTCACTTAACAACTGTCTCATTTGGGAACAGAAATTATGAGTTGAATTGTGGTCATAAGTCCAATACAGGTATTCCTCGACTTATGGCAAAAATGGAACTCCTTGTTAAGCGAGACGGTTGTTAAGTGAGCTTTGTCCTGTTTTACGACCTCTCTGGCCATGGTTGTTAAGTGAATCGCTGCAGCTGTCAAGTCGGTAACATCGTTGTTAAGTGAATCCAGCTTCCTCATAGAACTTTGCTGGTCAGAAAGTCGCCAAAGGGAATTGTGTGGCCTCGAGACGCTACAACCGTCGTAAATGTGAGTCAGCGGCCAGGATGTTTCCCTGAATTTTTTTTTTCAAATTTGAAATAAGTGTGTGGCATAGGGAGGGGCCTGTGTGCGAATTTACACACTCCTAGTAGATGAAAGATGCTTGAATTCTGTTTTATTTATACTATAGGTCCGTATTAAAAATAGTGCATTTATTTTTAAAAAATTGCGGCTGGATTTATTTATTTATTTATTTATTATTTTTCAGATTAAACTGAGGACATTTTTTGCAGAGTTGGTTAAAAGTTGGCAAGAGATTAATCCACAGCTATAATTGCTTCGCTTGTTACAGGGAGTCCTCGATTTTCAACAGTCCATTTAGTGACCGTTCGAAGTTACAAAGGCGCTAAAAAAGCGACTTATGACCATTTTTCACACTTATGACGGTTGCAGTAAGAGAGATTAATCGACAACTAACTGCTTCTCTTGTTACTGGGAGTCCTCGACTTACAACAGTTCATGTAGTGACCGTTTGAAGTTACAACAGCACTGAAAAAAGTCAGTTATGACCATTTTTCATACTTACGACTGTTGATCCCGTGATCAAAATTCAGAAGCCTGGAAACTGACTCGTATTTATGACGGTCGCAGTGTCTCGGGGGTCACAGGATCCCCTTTTGCGACCTTCCGACATGCAACGTCAGTGGGGAAGCTGGATTCGCTTAACGACGACCATGTGACTAACAGAGACAACAGGGATTCACTCAAGAACCGTGGCAAGGAAGGTCGTAAAACGGGGCACAGCTCAACTTAATAACTCTCGCTTTAGCCATAGAAATGTGGGGCTCAATTTTTATGGTCGTAAATCGAGGACCGCCCATAGTTGCCTCCAGAGTGACCTAGAGATGAAACTGATCAATTATGAGTTTTTAAATTAGAGGTTTTTTTCAAACAATTTTAAAAACCGGTGGATTTGAATTCCCAGAATCCCATGCTCCCTGGGGAATTCTGGGAATTGAAGTCCACCCGTGTTCTAGTGGCCAAGTTTGAGTTCAATAAAGGAGAGAATTGTTTATTCTGCAACACAAACTCTGTTAGCTTTGTGGCTGCCGTCCTACACAATATTTTTTTAAGCCGTCACCCAATTCTTTTGGAAAATTAATCTAGTGGATGGAGGACCACCAGGTGATCCAAGAACCGTAAGCAGTGGCGCACCACTTCCTTGCCTTGTTAGGGAGGCCCACATCTTTAAAGTCACTATAAGGGGGTCTCAACGGAGACCCTTCCTCTTTGCATCCTGACTCAATTTGGGGGAAACGCCCCTCCCCCCCTCCAAGAAAGAAGGGCAGATCTGGCGAATCAAGATCAGGGTACAGCTGGAAGGGACCTTGGAGGTCATCTAGTCCAGCCCCCTGCTCAAGCAGGAGACCTTCTACCATTTCAGACAAGTGGCTGTCCAATCTCTTCTTAAAAAACCTCCAGTGATGAAGCACCCACAACTTCTGGTGGCCAGCTGTTCCACAGGTTAATTCTCCTCACTGTTAGGCAGTTTCTCCTTAATTCCAGGTTGCTTCTCTCCTTGATGAGTTTCCATCCGTTGCTTCTTGTCCTGCCTTCTTCTGCTTTGGAAAATAAATTAACCGTCGGATGGAGGACCACCAGGTGATCCAAGAACCATAAACAGTGGCCCACCCCTTTTGCCTACCTTGCTAGGAAAGCCGCGTCTTTAAAGTCACTACACGGGGGGGGGGGGGTCTCGGGGGGGGGGGGGTGGTGGTCTCGAGGGGAATAAGACCCATCCTCTTTTTTGCCACCTGATCCGGTTTGGGGGGGGGGGGGAACCCCCCCCCGCCGGAGAAAAAAACAGAACGGAAGGAGGGGGGAGGGGAAGTTCTGGTACCAGGGAGACCCTTCCCCAATGGATTGGGGTCCCCTTCCTCAGATGACCCCCCCCTTGAGGCGGGGGAGGAGGGGGGTCTCTTTGCTCCCCCTCCCCACCCATTTTTGGGGCTTCCCTCCCCATTGGTGGCCCTCTCTTCCCAGCCCCTTGGAGAAGGAGGAGGAGGAGGAAGAGGAGGAGGAGGAGGAGGGGGGAGCCTTCCCCGCCCTCCCAAGGGTGTGTGTTCACACACAACACACACACAGAGTCACACAGTCACACACACACACTGCCTGGCAAGGGCTGGGCACGTCTTCTCCACGCCAGCCTCCAAGGGGGGGCATGAAAAAACGCTACCCACCCTTCTCCGCCCCACCCCATTCCAGCTGCCGCTGCTTCCCCAGCCTTCCCGCCACCGCCTCCCACAATTACCCCCTCTCCCCCCCTCGGTGCCCCCTCCCCTTTTCCTCTCTCTCTCTCTCCCCCCCCCCATTCTTTCCCCAGCCTTTGTTACGAGATGCTCCCTTCGTCTCTACCAGCAGCTCCTTGAGCTTCTCCGGAGGTAGGGATGGAGCCCTTAAGCGAGCACGGCCTTCCTCGCCTCTCCTGGATCGACACCCTCTATGGCAGTAGGTCTTTTGAGTCTGGGGTCTTGGCTGGGGTCGGGGAGGGGGTGTTGGAGGAAGAGAAAAAGACCTGGGGAGCGAGAGATGTTTTCCCTGCCCCGAAAGGTACCAAACCAGAGAGAGAGTCAGAAATCCGACTGGGTGTCTCTCCTCTGCCAGGCGCCGGAGAAACAAGGGTTGAGTTTTCTTTTTATTTTGGGGAGGGGGCTGCAACATTGCACCCCTTTCCTTCCTTCCTCCGTCTCTCTACTTCTCCATTCGGCCCTATTTTTGGGGGGTTGGGGGTCCCGTAAGGAAGCCAGCCACGGATTTTGAGATGTTATCTTTCATGTGCCAGGTGCCAGATGTGGTGGGAACCAAGGTTGAGTTTTCTTTTTTTGGTAGGGGGCCCACAAAAATTGCACCCCTTTCCTTCCTCCCTTCTCTACCTCTCCATTCCCTGTTTTTGGGGTGGGGGGTCCCACAAGAAATCCAGCCACGGATTCCTGCTTTGGAGAGACCTTCCGTTGCTCTGCCAGGCTTCAGAGACGGTGGGAACCAGGGTTGAGTTTTCTCTTTTCGGGGGGCTGCAACATTGCACCCCCTTTCTTTCCCTCTCCTGCCTTTACACCTCTCCATTCGGCCCCTTTTTGGGGTGTGAGGGGGTCCCACAAGGAATCCAGCCACGGATTTCTGTTTTTGGGAGAGAGAGAGAGAGAGAGAGACAGTTATGTAAACCCCGCGCTGGTGGCTTAGCTAATCGAGCAGAGATTTGGGGTTGAGGATGGGGAGGGGGCGGTCGAGGAGGAGGGGGCTTCTTCAGAGACCTCTCCCAAATGTTTGCCTCCCCTACCACCACCCCGTCGTTTGGAATTGAGGGGGGCCCACCCTCCGAAAATGCGGCTCCGTTTGTTGTCAACAGCTGGAACTTTTTTAGGGGGACAATGTGGCAGGAGGGGGGGACCCCGTTCTTCTCATCGACCTCCCCTTCATTTCCAGCCTGAAATCTGGGGTTCTCCTCTTGAACCCCCCCCCCTTTTTTTTCCCTGCATGCGATCAACAGGAGTCTGGGTAGCCCCGTAAAAAACACAATTTACGAAAAGGCTGGGCTGAAGCTCCTTCCCTCCCTTTTAATAAATTGTGCTTGTAGGGAAGAGGGAGGGGGGGCGACCAGAGGGACCCCCTCTCCCCTCCGTCCACAGCCCTCCCCCTCCCCTATCTCTGTTTTCCAGGAGGTTTGAAGGAGGGGATTTGCCTTAAAAGACCACCCAGGATCAGCCTCCTCCTGCCTTGGGAACAGTTTCTGGAGCAGATGTGATGGATGGCCTCCATTAGCCTTTTTTTTTTTTTCATTGGGAACCCTTATTTAATTGCTTAATTAATCCCCGCGGGCGACTCCTGTGGTCATTAAGAGAGTTGTTTAGCTTGCTTGGCTAAACCCCCATGGCCTGACTTCACCCTGTTGGGCAGAGGGGGGGGGGCGTGTGCCCCACAAATGGGAAGGAGGTGAAGTTACAGGATGACATTATGCCCATTTTACAGAAGGGGAAAACCGAGGAGGGAATAGACATTGAGGCTGTCCCTGGCAAAGGCAACGTTGTGGGGGTTTTCTTTTGGGGGGGGGGAAATCCAAGATGGCATCCTTCTCCAAACTGACCCCTTCTTTAGGCTCCCTTACACACATACACATTCCTGCAGTGGAATATCTGGATTGTGGGTTTTTGTGCGGTTTTCCTAGTGTGGATTATGCGCTTGCCGGTGACGATTGAATCGGGGCTGCGTTAGGCAGGGGGATGAGAAACAGGCATATAATGGGCCGTGCATATAATACCAGCAGAGCCTCTGAGCATGTGTAGAATAACAGAGTTGGAGGGGAACTTGTAGGTCATCTAGTCCAGCCCCCTTCTGCCCTTAGGGAAAAATATTTGGCAGTTGAGTCTCGAGAGGGAGAGATAAATCTTTAAAATACGGCAGCCGTTTGGGCGGTGCTTTGAATTAGACGGAAGGGAACCCCAGAGGTCATATAGACAAGTAGGTTCCTGGGTTATCATTCACTCCCCTGGGCCGTTCCAAACGGTTTTTAATGCTGGGGAAATCCTTCTAATATTTGGCCTAAATAAGTGTTTTTCGAACGTGGCCAGCATAGCTGGGGAATTCTGGGAGTCGAAGTCCAACCCTTTGAGAATGGCCGGAGTAATCCTCGACTTACGACTGTTCCTTTAGTGACGGTTCGACGTTACAACGTCACTGGAAAAAAATGGACTGATGATGACCGTTTTTCGCACTTACGACCGTTTGCGGCATCCCCAAAGTCACGTGATCAAAATTCAGATGCTTTTTTAAAAAAAATTTGATTTATATGCCGCCCTTCTCCGGAGACTCAGGGCGGCTTACAATGCGTTAAGCAATAGCCTTCATACTTTTGTATATTTATACAAAGTCAGTTTATTGCCCCCACAATCCGGGTCCTCATTTTACCTACCTTAGAAAGGATGGAAGGCTGAGTCAACCTTGAGCCTGGGGAGATTTGAACTCGCAGTAATTGCAGGCAGCAGATGTAAGTGGATGTTAATAACAGTGCTTTAGTCTGCTGAGCCACCATACCCTGGTGACTCGTATTTATGACGGTCGCAGTGTCTCGGGGGGTCACGTGGTCCCCTTTTGCAACCGTCTTGACAAGCAAGAGTCAACGGGGAGAGCCCGATTCACTTAACAGCCTAACTTCACAAGTGCAGGGACTCCCTTAGCAACTGTGGCAAGGAAAGTCGTAAAACGGGGCAAACAAATCTCACTTAAGAAATGTTTCACTTAGCGACAGAAATATTGGGACTCCGTGGTGGTTGTAAGTCGAGGAACCCTGTAGTCAAAATCCATTTTTTAGGTTGATTTTGAATTTTTTTTTGGGGGGGTCTTCCTGGAAGCGAAACCTGTTAAGAGGGGTCCCCCCTACATTTTTGCAAAACAACCCCAAATTTCTTCCTTAAAAGTTCATTTATTTTTGTAAACTCGGATGGCAAACCAGGATAACCCCCCAAAATAAGAAAGTTGTTAAATCTTTGCCAAAAAAAACAGGTTTGCCCTGGAACTAAGGGGCAGTGTATGTGTGTTTATGTGTATTTTGAGGAGGGGGGCAATGTCACCACCCAGAATTCCCACCCCACCCCGTTACCATCTGTCTGTTACATAAAAGAATGATTCAAGAGCCTTTTTTTTTTAGAAAAGACAACAGATGGTTGCTAAAATAAGGAACAATTCCTTGAAATGAGCTACTAAATATAAGGGTGAGTTCCTTGCGTCAAGGAACAGGTGGCTGCTCATTATGGGACAGGTGGTCCTTTAGGAGACGGGACCGAGAAGTGGGGGTGGGGTGGGGGGAGATTGTTTTAAGCTGCGTCAGGATTCGAACTCGCTCCTTCCCTCCATCCCTCCCTTCCCCCAATCTTGCCTTGACAAAGTGTTCTTGCTGAGTTAATTTATCAAGGTTGAACGGATGGTGCTCCGGAAATATTCGCGGTGAGGAATGATGGTGGGGGGGTCCCCACGTCCGAGCATGTCGGGGGTCGCGGAAGGAACTCGAAAGGGCCTGGGGGGTAAGACGAGCGGGAAGTTGCTCCTTGATGTGTTTGTGGAGGTTTTTTTTGGGGGGGGGTGTCTCAGAGCAACGGTGGTTTGATCGCAGAGGGTTTGCTACCTGATGCCTGCATGGAAATCGCCAAGCTCAGAGATCCTCCGAGCAGTACTGATGGTGTTACTTAGTTGGGTCATGAGACGTCTGCAAGAAAACACAACTCAAGTTCAAAGAATACCAAGGACCCCACAGTCCTTTTCATTCTCCTCCTCCTCTTCCTCTCCATAAACTCCCCTCCCTTCTAGCACTGATGAGGTTACCTAGTTGGGTCATGAAAAGTCCGCAAGAAAGCCACCGATCTCAGAGAGCATATTTATTTCCTGTTTCCACCAGAAACCGCCCCCTAGTGAACAATGCCCTCACTTAACAACTGTGGTGTTCGCTTTATGACTGCTCCATTCACTTTAGGATCCCCGTGTTTGCTTAACGACCGCTGCAAAAAGTCATAAAATTGGGACTCGCCACGTGATGACCCGACTGTCACGATTTATGACTGTAATTGCAGGGGGGGGAGTCAATTATGGTCGTAATTCGAGGACTACCTGTATTAAAATAACGTGCTTTTTTGACATAAATCCCAGGTTTTCAGCTAGTGACATCCGGACTTAAACAGAGGCTTTAGGCACCCTATCTGCATAGGATGGGGTGAGGTGTGCTGCATTGTAGGCCAAAGGAAGAGCGGGGTTGGTCTAGATGACCTCCAGGGAACCTCCTCCAGTTTAAAAGGCATTGCTTTCAGCTTCTCCAAGCCCAGCCTTGGCTCTCCTGGGGTCACACCATCCCCTTTTGCGACCTTCCGATGAGCCATTGGGAAGCCAGATTCACTTAACAACCGGGTTGACTAACTTATCAACTGCATTGATTCACTTAGCAACTGTATCAAGAAAGGTCGTAAAACGGGGCAAAACGCACTTGACAAATGTCTCGCTGAACCACAGAAATTTTGGGCTCCATTGGAGTCGTAAGTCAAGGTATAATATTTTAAATCAGGGCCCCTTTAAGAGCGGCGGACTTCAAGTCCCAGAATTCCCCCAGCCGGCTGTGCAGCCGAATAGTCATGTGACCAAAAATTCAGGCACTTGGCAACTGGTTCATATTTATTTATTTATTTATTATTAATTTTTAATTTTTTAGTCTAATAATGACATATTTTGTGGACAGTGCATTGACGGAGTCAAATCTTTTTTAAACAGCGCTAACCATAATTTGTATAAGTGTACGTCATCCTAATCTTCCAACTTCAACAATGCTATTTATTCTCTCTTCATAATTCTTTTATCATTTTTCCCATTAATTCGTTTAAACATAGATAACATTTCTTTGCGCCATGTTATTTGTTATCCCCTACTAAATTGAGCCTGGTGGCTCAGCAGACTGATAGCATTGTGATTAACACCAGTTGTCTGCAATTACTGTAAGTTCGAATCTCGCCAAGGCTCAAGGTTGACTCAGCCTTCCATCCTTTCTAAGGTAGGTAAATTGAGGACCCAGTTTGTGGGGGCAATAAGCTGACTTTGTATAAAATATACAAAAGGATGAAGGCTATTGCTTAACGCATTGTAAGCCGCCCTGAGTCTCCGAAGAAGGGCGGCATATAAATCAAATTTTTAAAAAAATTACTAATATTTAATATTTTAAGAATGACTCATTATTCCACCATAACGTCCATATTCCAAATGCGTGGGATTTACTAATAAAGCCAAATATTCAGAATATTTAATCAATCCCGGGACTGTATCTCAAGATCCCCACAATTTCTAATCCTTCATATTTTAAATTCACAATATATTTTAACACCCTATTAATGTTAATAATACAATTAAATTACCTAATCCTAAATTTCCATCTACTAAGTTTAATTTATATAAACCAGAACAGTAACTGGTTCACATTTATGACGGCTGCAGCATTCCGGGGTGACATGATCCCCTTCTGCGACCTTCTGGACCAGCAAAGCCAGTGGGGAAATCAGATTCATTTAACAACCGTGCTCCTGATTTAACAACTGCATTGATTCACTTAACATCGGTGGCACAAGAGGTCGTAAAACGGGGCAAACCTCACTTAACAAATGTTTCACTGAGCGACAAAAATGCTGGGCTTCATTATGGTCGTACGTCGTTGCCTGTGTGAATCCCCTGTACAGGTAGTCCTTGACTTATGACAATTTGTAAATATGTACATTGTAAATCTACAAATTTGTAAATTGTGATCCATGCTGGCAGGGGAATTCTGGGAGTTGAAGTCCACCAGTCTTAAAGTTTGGTCATATTTGGAGTCTCCCGTCTTTAAGAATCGTTTTATTAGTCAGGTTTGGCTTCTCTAACTTTACACCTTGGAGAAAAGTGAGCTGGCGAGAGGGCTGGGTGCAGTGGTGAAATCTAAATATATTTACTACCAGTTCTGTGGGCAGGGCTTGGTGGGTGTGGTGTGGCTTGGTGGGTGGGGCTTGGTGGACGGGCGTGGCAGGGGAAGGATATTGCAAAATCTCCATTCCCACCCCACTTTGGGGCCAGCCAGAGGTGGCATTTGTCGTTTTTCTGAACTACTCAAAATTTCCGCTACCGGTTCTCCGAACTACTCAAAATTTCTGCTACCAGTTCTCCAAACTACTCAAAATTTCTGCTACCGGTTCTCCAAACTGCTCAAAATTTCCATTACCGGTTCTCCAAACTGCTCAAATTTTCCGCTACCGGTTCTCCGAATTGCTCAAAATTTCCACTACCGGTTCTCTGAACTGCTCAAAATTTCCGCTACCAGTTCGCCAGAACCTGTCAGAACCTGCTGGATTTCACCCCTGCCTGGGGGGTAGGATTACCTGGGGGGGGGAGAGAAATCAGGAGGCTCCCCCAAATAAGTGTAGAGGTGCCAGCGCCCATGCTGAGCATGGCACACCCTTGGAGGTTCTGCCATGTCTCAAGTGCCTCCTGGGCTGGCGCCTTGTTTCATTGTGCCACCTCCGCGCTTGGTATTCTGCACAGGACTCAGCTGTGTGAATGCCAACTTGGCAGCGGAGGTGCAGGAAGGGGGGGGGCACCCAGGCAGAGATCCAGGAAGTGGGAGGGGTGCCCGTCTCTGGATCGTGCGTCACCAGGGTTGGGAATGCTTATTTTTAAATTTATTTTATTTATTTGTTCAATATTTATGCCGCCTGGCTCCCCTACAAGGCAGAGGGGGAACCGGGAGCAGCGAAGGTGGGCGCATGGGCAGAAGTTGTGCGCGCAAGCAAAGCACATGCGTGAAAGGCGCGCATGTGAAGCGAACGTACAAGTTACAAGTTAAAAACCACGGAACAGGTAATCCTTGATTTACAACGCTTCTTTTAGTGACGGTTTAAAGTTACAAAAGCCCTGGAAAAAAATGACTGGTTTTGGCTGTTTTTCACGCTTAACGACCATGGCAGTTTCCCCATGATTTATATTCGTATGCTTGACTCATATTTATGACAGTCGTACTTTCTCTGGGTCACGTAATCAAAATTCAGACGCTTGGCAGCAACTGACTCGTATTTATGACGGTTGCCGTATCCCTGAGGTCAGGTGATCCCGTTTTGCGACCACCTGATCAGTCAAGTCGACGGGGAAGCCGGATTCACTTAACAACCGTGTTACTAGTTTAAGAACGGCAGTGATTCACTTAGCGACTGTGGCAAGAAAGGTGGTGAGACAGGGCAAAATTGACTGAACAACTGGTCTCGCTTAGCAACAGAAAATTTGGGCTCAGTTGTGGTCGTAAGTCAAGGACTGTCTGTAGTTGCCTTGTAGATACTCCAATTATAAAGGAAAGCCCTTTGCAGGCAGTCCTCGAGTTATGGCGTACGTCCCCCCCACCAAAAAAAGCGACAAGTAGTCCTCAATTTACAACTTTTTTTTAAAGTAACCCTTCAAAGTTACAACAGCGTTTTAGGACTATTTCTCACACTTACGACCGTTGCAGCATCCCTCTGCTCACGTGACAAAATTCACACCCTGGGCAACTGACTCGTGTTTCTGACGGTTGCCGTATCCCGGGGTCACGTGGTCCCTTCTGACAAGCCAAGTCAATGGGGAAGTTATTGACTTAACAACTGCAACGACTCGCTTAGCAACGGTGGCAAGGAAGCTTGTAAAATGAGGCAAAGCTCGTTTAACGGCCGCCTCGCTTAGCAACGGGGATTTTGGGCTCCATTGCGATCCTAGGTCGAGGACTGCCTGTGTTATGGATAGGAACTGAACGAAGGAGGATTGCGTTGGGGAACAACTCCCTGGAGAAAAGGCGGAGAGTGTGGTTGGGTGGAGTTGATGAGTAAGGGGGTGGGCGAGAGACATGGGGGCAGCAAAGATGAGGAAAGGGTCAGTGTAAGCTGCTTTTGGCTCGGTTTCTTCTTCCTTCCTTCCTTCTTCCTTCCTTTCCTTCCTTCCTTCTTTCTTTCTTTTTTCCTTTCCTTCCTTCCTTCCTCTTTCCTTCCCTCCTTCCTTCCTTCCTTCTTTTTACCTGTTATTTCCCTTCCTCCCTTTTCTCCTTCCTTCCTTCATCCTCCTTCCCCTTCCTTCCTTCCTTCTTCCGTAGCTCTCTCCTTCCTTCCTTCCTTCTTCCCTCCCTCCCTCCCTTTTTCCTTCCTTCCTTCTTCCCTAGCTCCTTCCTTCCTTCCTTCCTTCCTTTTACTTTTGTTATTTCTCTCCCTCCCTTTTCTCCTTCATTCTTCTTCCCCTTCCTTCCTTTTCCTTCCTTCCTTCCTTCCTTCCTTTTACCTGTTATTTCTCTTCCTCCCTTCGTTCATCCTTCTTCCCCTTCCTTCCTTCCTTCCTTCCTTCCTTCCTCCCTCCCTCCCTCCCTCCCTTCCTTCCTCCTGCTTCCCATTCCTTCCTTCCTTCCTCCTTCTTCCCCTCCCTTCCTTCCTTCCTCCTTCTTCCCCTTCCTTCCTTCCTTCCTTCCTTCCTTCCTTTCCTTCCTTCCTTCTTTCTTTTTTCCTTTCCTTCCTTCCTTCCTTCCTCTTTCCTTCCCTCCCTCCTTCCTTCCTTCCTTCCTTCCTCTTTCTTTCCTTCCTTCCTTCCTTTCTTCCTTCCTTCCTTCTTTTTACCTGTTATTTCCCTTCCTCCCTTTTCTCCTTCCTTCCTTCATCCTTCTTCCCCTTCCTTCCTTCCATCCTTCTTCCCTAGGTCGCTTCTTCCTTCCTTCCTCCCTCCCTCCCTCCCTTCCTTTTTCCTTCCTTCCTTCTTCCCTAGCTCCTTCCTTCTTTCCTTTTTCCCTAGCTCGCTCTTTCCTTCCTTCCTTCCTTCCTTTTACTTTTGTTATTTCTCTCCCTCCCTTTTCTCCTTCATTCTTCTTCCCCTTCCTTCCTTTTCCTTCCTTCCTTCCTTCCTTTTACCTGTTATTTCTCTTCCTTCCTTCCTTCCTCCCTCCCTCCCTCCCTCCCTCCCTCCCTCCCTCCTGCTTCCCATTCCTTCTTTCCTTCCACTCCCAGAATTCCCC
>JAQZSL010000275.1:20149-35920 GCA_030052795.1 Pantherophis alleghaniensis | reverse complement strand
GAGCCAAGCCGTAGCAAAATTTCACATTCTCGAACTCGGTTCTTCTGGATGGGGTGCAGCAGATCGAAGAAAATTGTGTGTGTGTGGGGGGGTGTTTCTGCTTCAAGGGACATGCAACCTTAAGTTAACCAGGAGAGTAAAACACCCCGAGAACGGTTGCGGAATTAGTTTATGCGTTAGTTTAGGTATGTCTTAGTTTAATGTCTTAGTAATAATTTTAATTAGCAATTTTATGATGTTTGTGTGTCTATATTTTTCTTGACTGTACACCGCCTTGAGTCCTACGGGAGAAAGACGGTATAGAAATATAATAAATAAATAAATAAATAAATAAATAAAGAGAGAGAGAGAGAGAGAGAAAGAAAGAAAGAAAGAAAGAAAGAAAGAAAGAGAAAGAAAGAAAAGAAGGACTTTGGGAGGATATGAGAGCAGTGTTCAAATATTTGAGGGGCTGCCCCAAAGAGGAATTGGGGGGTGGGTGGGTGAACTTATTCTCCAAACCAGCTAAAAGTAGGACAAGAAGCAACGGGTGGAAAGTAATCAAGGAAAAATCCAACCTAGAATTAAAGAGAAATTTGCTAAAACAGTGAGAACAATTAACCAGCGGAACAGCTGGCCACTAGAAGTTGTGGGTACTCAAACAACTGAAGGTTTTTAAGAAGAGATTGGACAGCCACTTGTCTGAAAGGGTCTAAACTTAGACCATTTCAATCAATCAATCAATCAATCAATCAATTAAAAAAAATCAATCAATCAGAATAGAGCTGGAAAAGGGACCTTGGAGATCATATAGTCCAACCCAAGGAGATATTTGCCGGTCTGTTTGTAGCTTCCCACAGTCACTTGACGGCAATTAATTCCTGCCAAAAATCCATTTTCGGGAAACATGACCCTTAGCGCTCCATAGGTTGGCTTAACAACAGCGCTGTTCGCTTAACGATGGTGGCGATCCATTTAACGACCGCACGCACAAAAAAGTCACAAAAAAGCGGGGAAGACAAGGACTAAGCTGTAAGTGCGGATCCTAGTCAGATTTTTGAGCGCTGTTGTAACTCCGAACCGCTGTTTCACCAAACGGTCCTAAGTTGAGGAATGCCGGTACTCGGTCTCTCTCTCTCTCCCGTGAATCAAGGCAGGACGTGAATTTGGCAAGGAAATAAATTTGAGCTTCTCAACCACCTACAAATTATGTACAAAGCCCAGGCCGATAAATTATACCTTTTCTTTTCAAAGTGTGTGACACACACACAAAGCTGTGATTCAACCTTTTTGTCATCTGGTGCCACAAAGACACAATTGCATTTGGCTCCCGACATCTGTCCCATTTAAAAGCCACCTGCTGGAGTTTGCGGCGGAGGTGAAATTCGAACCCAAGATTCTCCCAGATTACAATGTCCCTGTGCTACTTCCGGGCCTCACCCACCTACGCGGACGTTACAAAGGAAACCCGATCTGACCCAAAGAATTCGGGTCTACAGGTAGTCCTCAAACTTACGACCGCAACGGATCCCGAAATTCCTGTTGCTAAGTGAGATGCTCGTTAAGTGAGTTTGGCCGCTTTTCTTGCCACAAGGATCCGTTAAGTGAATCGCTCCGGTTGATAAGCGAGTCACCAGGTTGTGAAGTGAAATCCGGCTTTCCCCCATTGGCTTGGCTTGTGAGAAGGTCGCAAAAGGGGATCGCGGGACCGTCATAAATACGAGTCATAAATGGCCAAGCGTCCAGATTTTGATCACACGACCGTGTGGGGATGCTGCAACGGTCGTAAGTGTGAAAAACGGTCGTAAGTCCATTTTCAGTGCCGCTGTAACTTTGAACTAAACGAACCATTGTTAATCGAGGATGACCTGTCCCGCTGATCTAAGGCCACTTACCTTTTAGCCTGGCCTACCTCGCAGGGGCAGTTGTGAGGTCATTCCCCGCCTTGAGACATGCTTAAAAAACGTGAAGTTAGTTTACTAAGATGCAACGGGGCATTTCCGGATTGTTCCCCACATTTTCCTGTCCAGCGTTCTAAACAGAATTACAGAATTACAAAGTTGGAAGGGGCCTGGGAGGTCTTCTAGTCCAACCCGCTGCTCAAGCAGGAGACCCTCTAGGACAGGGGTGTCAAACTTAAAGCCTGCAGGCTGAATCTGGCCCATAGGATGCTTAGATCTGGCCAGCGGGGCAGACCTGCGGGGCCTCTGCCAGTGAAAACGGAGCTCGGGGGGCGTAGGGGGCAGCCCCCCAGGCTCCATTTTCGCTGGCAGGGGGCTAGCAAAACAAACTAAAAGCAAAAGAACAGAAGAAAAGTTTCCCCTTTTCAATTTGAGCATCCAAGAAGGGACAGGAAAGGAGAAAGGGAAAGAGGAAAGAGAAAGAAAAAGAAGGGAAGAGAGCAAGGAAGGGAAAAGAGGGGAAGGAAGAAGAAAGGAGCATGAAGAAGGAAGGAAGGAAGGAAGGAAGGAAGGAAGGAAGGAAGGAAAGGAAGGAAAGGAAAGGAAGGAAAGGGAAGGAAGGAAGAAAGGAAAGGACGAAAGGAAGGAAGGAAGGAAAGGATGAAAGGAAGGAAGGAAGGAAAGAAGGAAAGGACGAAAGGAAGGAAAGAAAGGAAGGAAGGAAAGGAAGGAAGGAAAGAAGGAAAGGAAGGAAGGAAGGGACGAAAGGAAGGAAGGAAGGAAGGAAGGAAGGAAGGAAGGAAGGAAGGAGATTATAATGAGAGTGAGGAAGGGTCTTAGGGAAGTCCAGCCTTAGCACTTGGCCACCACAGGTGCCCCCAACACAAGTCCCTTGTCACGCCCACCATGGCTATGCCCCCGGCCACACTCCCGGCCAACCCCCCCACACCCCACCCCGGCCCTCCGAAGTCCATAAAATCCCTGATGCGACCCTCAATGAAATCCAGTTTGACATCCCTGCTCTAGGATCTCCTGCTTGAGAAGGGGGCTGGACTAGAAGACCTCCAGGGTCCCTTTCCAGCTGTATTCTGATTGAAATTGAAATGCTGAAACGTTGACAAAAAAGGAGGCGAGAAGTTTAAACAAGAGACGAATTGTTTGCAAGAGCAAAAAGACGTGGAACGTAAATACAGGCAGTTCCTCAACTTACAACCGTCATTGAACCACACTGGGACGGTCCCCGTTTTTGCGACCTTCTGACAAGCAAAGTCAATTGGGGGGGGGGGAGCCAGATTCACTTAACGACGTTATTTACTATCTGCAGCATTTCATTGAACAAAGAACAAACAAATGGTAAAATGGGGCAAAACTCACTTTACAACCGTCTCGCTTAGCAAGGAGGAATTAGGAGCTTAATTGTGGTCGCAAGTCGAGGATCTCCCCAAGGGGTCCGGGACCCTGTTAACTTTGCCCTAACTCTCCCGTCTGCAGGACGAACCGGATGCCGGGAAAGGCGTGGAGATGCGGAAGTTGGTGCTAAAGGACTTCCTGGCCAGCGAAGAGATGTACATCAACCAGCTGGAGGCGCTGTTGTTGGTGAGTGAGTGAGGATTAGAGGGGCAGAGAAACTGACCGGGCCTTGTTCTGTTCTGTTTTATGTTGTGTTGTTTTGTTTTCATTTTGCATTGTTTTTGGGTTTTCTGTTATTTTTGGTTTGGGTTGTTTTGTTGTATTATTTTATTTTCATTATTTTATTTTATTTTACCTTATTGCTTTATTTTACTTTATTATTTTAATTTTGTTTTGTTTCATTTACTTTATTGATTCTATTTTAGCTTACTTTATTATTTTATTTTATTATTTTAGTTTACTTTATCTTATTTTATTATTTTAGTTTAGTTTATTATTGTACTTTGTTCTAGTTTAGTTTACTTTATTTCTTGTTTTATTATTTTCTTCTATTTCATTTTATTTATTATTTTATTGTTTTACTTCACTATTTTTTTATTTTATTTTATTTTACTTTAGTTATTACTGGCATTTTATTTTATTTACTTTATTATTTTATTTTATTATTTTATTTACTTTCATTTCTGTTTTATTAATTTACTTCACTATTTTATTTTATTTTGCTTTAGTTATTACCGGTATTTTATTAATTTTATTATTTTATTTTATTTTATTATTTACTTTCACTTCACTTTATTTTATTATTTTACTTCACTATTTTATTTTATTTTATTTTACTTTAGTTATTACCGGTATTTTATTTTATTTTATTTTATTTACTTTATTATTTTATTTTATTTTATTATTTTATTTACTTTCACTTCACTTCATTTTATTATTTTACTTCACTTATTTTATTTTATTTTATTTTATTTTACTTTAGTTATTACTGGTATTTTACTTTATTTACTTTATTATTTTATTTTATTATTTTATTTACTTTCACTTCACTTTATTTCATTATTTTACTTCACTATTTTATTTTATTTTATTTTACTTTAGCTATTACCGGTATTTTATTTTATATACTTTATTATTTTATTTTATTATTTTATTTACTTATTTTATTTTATTATTTGTTTTATTTTATTAGTTTAGTTTTAATTTTATTCAATTTTAGTTTTAATTTCATTTAACTTTATTCATTTTTTACTTTTGTTACTCAACTACTATGGAAGTTGGAGAAGTACAGAATGTCGTTTTACTTTTGGCGGGAGGGAAGGAAGAGAAGCCAGGAGGAAGCAGAAGGACGAGGAGGCCGCAGCTGTAAAAGGCATGAAATGTCGGTCATTTTGGCAGTCGTGGGAACCGCCGCCCAGTTTCGCCACTCCTGACTGGCCTGTTGGACTTCGAAGGGTTTCATGGAAGTCATGCGAAGTGCTCAGAGTTTGTTCCCTAAAATTGGGCCCTTGCTGAAGAGGGGCCCCTTTGAGTCTCTAGGACGCAGCTGCCGGATCAGTGAGGCGATTTTTGTCTCCAAGAGTGAGAGAGAGAGAGACCAAAGAAAGATCTTGTAGCAGGGAGTTCCGTAGGTCCCATTTTTCCAAAATGCTAACCACAGCGTCCTTCTGCTGCATTTGGATGGGTTTCTCGGGCGGAGGGCGGGGGGGAAGAAACTACGATCGCTCTTAGTTCCAGGTAGAGGGGGAATTTTCTAGAATTTTCCGGGCTCTTCTGACACACGTTTCTAAGAAGAAAAGACTAGGTAGTTTCCAAAACTTATTTGTGTTTGCAGCGGGTTTTTCCAATTCCAGGGGTGATAAGACATTCCTGGGGGATTGCATGTTTGAATTAGTGGGCATCTACCAGTTTGAGAGCCAGTGTGGTTTTATGGTTAAGGCATCAGGCTAGAAACCAGGAGATGGTGAGTTCTAGCCCTGTCTTAGGGATAAAAGTTAATTAGGAGGCTTTGAGGCAATCACCAGGCGACAGTGAGTTCTAGTCCTGCCTTAGCAATGACAACCGGCTGGGTGTCTTTGCGCCAATCATCAGTGAGTTCTAGTCCCAATTTAGGCATGAAAGCTGGCTGGGTGACTTTGGGCCAATCACGAGGCGACAGTGAGTTCTAGCCCTGTCTTAGGGATAAAAGTTAATTAGGAGGCTTTGAGGCAATCACCAGGAGACAGTGAGTTCTAGACTGGTTTTAGGCATGAAAGCAGGCTGGGTGATTTTGGGCCAATCACCAGGCGACAGTGAGTTCTAGTCCTAATTTAGGCATGAAAGCTGGCTGGGTGATTTTGGGCCAATCACCAGGCGACAGTGAGTTCTAGTCCAAATTTAGGCATGAAAGCTGGCTGGGTGACTTTGGGCCAATCACCAGGTGACAGTGAGTTCTAGTCCTGTCTTAGCAATGATAGCCGGCTGGGTGACTTTGGGCCAATCACCAGGCGATGGTGAGTTCTAGGCCCAATTTAGGCATGAAAGCTGGCTGGGTGATTTTGGGCCAATCACCAGGTGACAGTGAGTTCTAGTCCTGTCTTAGCAATGATAGCCGGCTGGGTGACTTTGGGCCAGTCATCAGGCGACGGTGAGTTCTAGTCCTGCCTTAGCAATGACAGCCGGCTGGGTGACTTTGGGCCAATCACCAGGCGACAGTGAGTTCTAGTCCTGCCTTAGCAATGACAACCGGCTCGGTGTCTTTGCGCCAATCACCAGGTGACAGTGAGTTCTAGTCCCAATTTAGGCATGAAAGCTGGCTGGGTGACTTTGGGCCAATCACCAGGCGACAGTGAGTTCTAGCCCTGTCTTAGGGATAAAAGTTAATTAGGAGGCTTTGAGGCAATCACCAGGAGACGGTGAGTTCTAGTCTGGTTTTAGGCATGAAAGCCGGCTGGGTGATTTTGGGCCAATCACCAGGCGACGGTGAGTTCTAGTTCCGCCTTAGATATGACTTTGGGCCAATCACCAGGAGACGGTGAGTTCTAGTCCTGTTTTAGGGATAAAAGTTAATTAGGAGGCTTTGAGGCAATCACCAGGAGACAGTGAGTTCTAGACTGGCTTTAGGCATGAAAGCCAACTCAGCGCAGCCCACCTCACAGGGTTGTTGTGGGGAAAATAGGAGGAGGAAAGTGTGTTTGGATATATTCGCAACAGTATTCCTCAAACCCGCCCGCTTTTTGCTGGGGAATTCTGGGAATCCAAGCCCACTCATTTTAAAACTGCAGCCAGCATCTCTGTAATGGCGGGGTGTGTGTGTGATGGGAATTGTTGTCTCCCCCTCCCCATTGCCAAAGATGGTGTGTGGCAATGAGTGACATAGCGGTGAAGGGTGTATATATTATATCTGGAAAGTTCTGGGTTCAAATCTCCCCCTTGGCCTCGAAACGCCCAGATTGCAGGCCAGGTTTTCTCTCTCTCTCTCTCGTTCGCTTTCTCTCTCTCCCCACCCAGCCTGCCTCACAGGGTGGTTGTGTGGGGATCAAAACAGGGGTCTGCAAACGTGGCCCCTTTAAGACTTTTAACTCCCTTAACTCAGCACAGCTGGCTGAGGAATTCTGGGAGTTGAAGTCCACCAGTCTTAAAGGGGCCACGTTTGGAGAAACGTGAGAAAAACTATGGGGTCGAAATCTCAAGAAATCGGTCCATCAAACAAGACAGACTCTTGGTGTGCCGGGGGGTGGGGGGGGGTGGGGGGAGAGGGTGTCCGAGGGGTTCTTCCCCCGTTTGATGGCTCTTCCTCCCCCTCCCCCGCAAGCCGATGAAGCCACTGAGAGCCACGGCCACCACCTCCCAGCCCGTCCTCAGCATCCAGCAGATCGAAACCATCTTCTACAAGATCCAAGATCTCTACGAGATCCACAAGGAAATGTACGACAACCTCTGGCCACATCTGCAGAATTGGGACAGCGAGGTCGTCCTGGGACATCTTTTCCAGAAGCTGGTAAGTCCAATGCCCGCCGGTTCTTAAATCCACTGCATCCATTTTGGCAATCTTAGGGATCCCCCTGGCCAGTGGTGGGATTCAAGTAATTTAACAACTGGTTCTCTGCCCTAATGATTTCTTCCAACAACCAGTTTGCTAAACTGCTCAGAAAGTCAACAACCGGTTCTCCCGAAGTGGTGCGAACCGGCTGAATCCCATCACTGCCCTTGGCACTCCGGGCAGTGGTGGGATTCAGCCAGTGGTGGGATTCAAGTAATTTAACAACCGGTTCTCTGCCCTAATGATTTCTTCCAACAACCAGTTTGCTAAACTGCTCAGAAAGTTAACAACCGGTTCTCCCGAAACGGTGCGAACCGGCTGAATCCCATCACTGCCCTTGGCACTCCGGGCAGTGGTGGGATTTAGCCAGTGGTGGGATTCAAGTAATTTAACAACTGGTTCTCTGCCCTAATGATTTCTTCCAACAACCAGTTTGCCAAAGAAAATTAACAACCGGTTCTCCCGAAATGGTGCGAACTGGTTGAATCCCACCATTGGATTCAGCCGGTTCGGGTCGGTTCAGGAGAACTGTTTGTTAAATTGCTGGCTGGCCCCGCCCTGCCCTGCCCCGCCACACTCACCGCATTTTGGCTCCCAGGTAAGTGCACAGAGGCCTACTAGGCCCAAAACAGGGCGTGGGCGTGTGCGGTGTAGCCCCCCGCAGCCCGTTTTTGCTTCCAGGAGGCTGCAGGGAGGCCTACTAGGTCCAAAATCGGGTGCGGGGGGCAGCGCCCCCCCCACGGCCCGTTTTTGTTCCCAGGGGGGTGCAGGAGGGCGAGTGCTGCCTGTCACACCCCTGGCCACGCCCACCATGGCCACGCCCACCCAGCCGGTCATTAGGGCAGAGAACCAGTTGTTAAATTATTTGAATTCCAACACTGAATCCCACCGCTGACTCTGGGGTGCAAGGGGGGGGGTCTGCCTCCCACTCACCAAAACCCAGCAAGTTCTGCGCCCCCCCCCCCCCCCGGGGTTGAGTTTGATCTCAGTTCAAATGGCATCTTGGCCATCATTTGCAGCTTAATGCAATACGGGGGTAGTCCTCGACTTACGACCGCAACGGATCCCATACTTTCTGACCAGTTGTGAAGCGAATTCGGTCCCATTTTACAACGTGTCCTGCGGCAGTTGTTAAGTGAGTCGCTGAAGTTGATAAGTTAGTCACACGGTTGTTAAGCGAATCTGGCTTCCCCCGTTGACTTGGCTCGCCGACATTGCAGCCGTCGTAAGTGTGAGTCAGTTGTCAAGCGCCTGCATTTTCAACACGTGGCCATGGGGAATTCTGCAACGGTCATAAGTGCAAGGACCGGTCACTTTTTTGGTGTTGTGACATCGGTCACTAAATGAATGGTCGTATGTCGAGGACTTGCTATATATAGGGAATCGCAGATTAAGTATTCTTGGCATTTTTGGGGGTGTCGCTGGAAACACCACCGTTATCTCACCGAAATAAAAAAACATAATTGATAGGATTCCCATATTTTGTTTCCCAAGAGAATCAGAGAGAATTTTTAAACTTAGATTAAAAAACACAGACTATCCTGGTTTGTCTCTATAATCTTTGAATATGCTTTGAAAATTGTCCCATGGTGGTCTATCTGAGGGCAGGAGAAGAAGCAACGGGTGGAAACTCATCAAGGAGAGAAGCAACTTAGAACTAAGGAGAAATTCCCTGACATTGAGGACAATTAATCAGTGGAACAGCTTGCCACTAGAAGTTGTGAATGCTCCAACACTGGAAGTTTTTAAGAAGAGGTTGGATAACCATTGGTCTGAAGTGGTGTAGGGTTTCCTGCCTGGGCAGGGGGTTGGACTAGAAGACCTCCAAGGTCCCTTCCAACTCTGTTATTCTATTCTATTCTAAACGATGCATCAACCATCAATTTACTTTAGATCAGTGTTTCTCAACCTTGCCCATTTTAAGATGGGTGGACTTCCACTCCCAGAATCCCCCAGCCAGCATGCTTTAAGAGGGGTGGACTTCCACTCCCAGAATCCCCCAACCCGCATGCTTTAAGATGGGTGGACTTCCACTCCCAGAATCCCCCAGCCAGCCATGCTTTAAGAGGGGTGGACTTCCACTCCCAGAATTCCCCAGCCAGAGTGCTTTAAGAGGGGTGGGCTTCCACTCCCAGAATCCCCCAGCCAGCATGCTTTAAGATGGGTGGATTTCCACTCCCAGAATTCCCCAGCCAGCATGCTTTAAGATGGGTGGACTTCAACTCCCAGAATTCCCCAGCCAATTCCCCAACTTGGCTGGGGAATTCTGGGAGTTGAAGTCCATCCATCTTAAAATGAGCAAGGTTGAAAAACATGATCTAAGTAAGATCTTCCTTGATCTGAATGTTTAATCTGGATTTTCTGTTCCTTTGTTTCAGTAGGGATTTTAGTCTACTCTACAATCTTAAATATTTCCACCTGGTTTTTTAAAAGTAGATTTCCAAAGCGTTTTGCCTCAGAAACTTAGCTTTTCAGTGAAATTTAAAAAAAAATACATAGAACTCAATTGTCTCAAAGCAACCATTAAAATACATTAGCCTTTTGTTTTAAAAAGGGAATTTCTGAGCGGGAACTAGCTAAGGAAAAAGGAAATATTTTTAAAAATGCTTTGCTGGCAGAAATAAAAAGGATCTCTAGTATGAAATATATTTATGCTGTAAAAGTCAACCGCTTGATACCATACAGAATTAACTGCCTGGGGAGAATCTGCAGAGTTTTTCATAAACTGTAAATTCTCATGTTTGTGTTAGGAAAATGTGAATGCAAAATCTCCTTATTCTGGTTATGAAAGGATATACAAATAGTCCTCGATTTACGACCACAATTGAGCACAAAATTTTTTTGTTGTTAAGTAAGACATTTGTTAAGTGAGTTTTGCTCTATTTTACGACCTTTCTTGTCATGGTCGTTAAGCTAATCGCGGCAGTTGATAAGTTAGTCACAGGGTCGTTAAGCGAATCCGGCTTCCCCGTTGACTTTGCTTGTCGGAAGGTCGCAAAAGGGGATCGCATGATCTCAGGGACACTGCAACCGTCATAAATATGAGACACTTCCCAAGCGGCTGAACTTTGCTGGAATGGTCGTAACTGTGAAAAACGGTCGTAAAAGTAACTTTGAATGGTCACTAAACAAACTGTTGTAAGTAGAGACTACCTGTACAGATAGTCCTTGGCTTACAACAAACAGTTCATTTAGTGACCGTTTGATCCTGCAACCGTCGTAAATATGAGTCAGCTGCCAAGCATCTCAATTTTGATCAGGTGACCATGGGGATGCTGCAAGGGTCATAAGTGTGAAAAACGGTCCTAAGTCACTTTTTTAAATGCCGTCATAACTTTGGACAGTCACTAAATGAATCGTTGTAAGTCAAGGACTACCTGTATATACGAGTTGGATTTTAAGTCATGTGATCTCATTTTGTGCGCTTAACAACCGGTGTGCATTTGTGGCTGTTTGTAGTGTCCAGTGGCCACATAACCACAATTTATGACGTTTTTTGCAGCATTTACTTCCTATATTCACCCAAAATGCCCCATAGCAGAACATTGGTTTCGCTTAATGACCATGTTTGCTTAACAACCGCCATAATGGCAGTCACGTGATACTATTTATGAAATTGTTTTTGCTGAAACCTGGCATTGACAGGTAGTCCTCGACTTACAACAGGTTCATTTAATGACCATTCAAAGTTACAACGGCCCTGAAAAAAAGTTGGGAGTTATGACCCTGTTTCACACTGATGACCGTCACTAAATGAACCCTTGTAAATTGAGGACTACCTGAACTGTGTCTTGCCTATCATGGCTTCCTGAAATGTTGGAGATGTTTTTGACAAAATGGAGATTTTTTAGAAGCAAGAGCTGAGTTCCACCCTTAAGAAGGAGACAGAAAAAGTGGAATATTTGGCTCGAAAACACCCTTACAAGGGAGACAGATGGAGAAATAAACAAAAAAATTATTTATAATGCTTCCCTGCTGGGACACATCTAACCACAATAAAAATGTGAACAAGTAAGAATTAAACAGCAGTTAAAATTATACAAGAGGAATAAGTTTTTGTCTTCAGATAGTCCTCGACTTACGCCCACAATTGAAAACCAAAATTTCCATTGCTTAAGCAGACAAGCTGCTGAGTTTTGCCCCATTTTGCAACCTTTCTCGCTCTCGTTGTTAAGTGAAGCACCGCAGTTGTTAAGTTCGTAATGGTTCTTTAAGTGAATCTGGCTTCCCCATGGACTTTTCTTGTGGATTTGCTTTACGGATAGACCTCGATTTACAACTACTTGTTTAGTGACCGTTTGAAGTTACAACAGCACTGAAAAAAATGACTTATGACTGGTCCTCAAACTTATAACCATCGCAGCATCTCCAGAATCATGTGGTCATAATTTGACAAATGCATGATCGTGGAGATGCTGCAAAGGTTTTAACTGTGAAAATGCGGTTATAAGTCACATTTTTCAGTGCCGTTCTTTCAACGGTCACTAAAATGAACTGTTGTAAATCGAGGACTACTTATGAGTGAATTTGTGATGGCTTTGGTTTTGCAAACTGGCATGTGAATGCCTTCATTCCTGTTGATTTCAAAATGGTTTTTATTAGAAATTCTGTTTATATATAGCACCACAGAGCAAAGAGTACAGTCACCATGTGCTTTACTGCTTAACTGTTTTTACTGTAACAGGAAACTCTACTTAGAACATAGAGAAACCATAGATTATAACCATAGATGCACACGAAACACTGCCATCTACTGGCTGAATAATCATATAGTTCTTGCAATACAAAATGCATGCTAACATGTATTCCAACAGTTTTCCTACAAAATTAATATTAATATTAATATTAATTAATATTTCTCTCTGCCACAGGCTACACAACTGGGAGTCTATAAGGCTTTTGTGGACAACTATAAAATTGCACTGGAGACTGCCGAAAAATGCAGCCAGGGTAACAGCCAGTTCCAGAAAATATCAGAGGTGAGTTTCAGGGAAGACTGTTAAATCCTGTGAAATTTCATAATACAGGTAGTCCTCAACTTACAACAGTGACCATTTGAAGTTACAACGGCACTGAAAAGAGTGACTTATTACCGCTTTTCACACTTAACGACCGTTGCAGCATCCTCATGATCACATGAGCAAAAGAAGGCTTGGCAACTGACTCATAGTTATGACGGTCGCAGTGTCCCGGGGTCACGGGATCCCCTTTTGCGACCTTCTGACAAGCAAAGTCAAGGGATTCGCTTAACGGCCGTCTTAATAACTTAACAGTTGCAGTGATTCTCTTAACGGTGGCAGGAAAGGTCGTGAAATGGGGAAAGGCTCACTTAACAACGGTCTTGCTTAGCAACGGAAATGTTGGGCTCCATTGTGGTCATAAGTCGAGGACTACCTGCAGCCAGCTTGTGAGACTGAGTCGGTAACAAGAGATTAATCTTTCTTTTTTTAAAAAAAAAATGTTGTTTATTAAAGATATCAGTAATAACAATGTGGTACAAACTTTTAAAATTAAAAAACAGAAAATAAAGGCATTAAAAATTGGTAATGGGAGCATCGTTGATGTTAAGTCATATTGACTTCAACTCCCAGAATTCCCTGGCCATGTATGGTTGGCTGGGGAATTCTGGGAGTTGAAGTCCATACATGGCTGGCTGAGGAATTCTGGGAGTTGAAGTCCACAGGTCTTGAAGTTGCCAAGGTTAGGCATCCCTAGTACATGTAGTCCTCAACTTACAACCCCAATTGAGCCCAGAATGTGTGTTGCTAAGTGAAACATTTCTTAAGTGAAGTTTTGCTCCATTTTATGACCTTTCTTGCCATTGTTGTTAAGTGAATCACTGCAGTTGGTAAATTTGTGAGACGGTCGTTAAGTGAAACTGGTTTTTCCCTCTTGACTTTGCTTGTCAGAAGGTCACAAAAGGGAATCACGTGACCCCAGGACACTGCGACCGTCATAAATATGAATCAGTTGCCAAACATCTGAAATTTGATCACTTGACCAACGGGGATCTCCCACCGTCGTTAAGTGTGAAAAAGGGTCCTAAGTCACTTTTTTCAGTGATGTCACTTTGAACGGTCACTAAATGAACCGTTGTAAGCCGAGGACTACCTGTAGAACAGATTTGCTTCAGAGTCCTCGTCCCTTATTAAAAAAAGATTCACAGAACGGATATTACCCAATATGATTCTTCAGCGTTACAGAATATTTTGTTTGATGTCGATTGTGTAAAAAGCACGGTCCTTTTTTATTTGAAAAATCTAAGGAATTGACGATGACAATTTCGGTGTATTTCAACCTGAGCAAGGATAGGACAAGCCCAAATTATATGAGTGACGGCTCTGTTTTCCCAAATTTCACCCGATTAAAAGCACAAATGTAGCACAAAGTAATGAAATTGTGTCTGAGGGAAATTTTGTTTTGTCGTTGTGGATATAAGCGGCGCTTTCTAGGTTAATACGAGCCAAAGATACAGGTAGTCCTCAAATTATGACCACAGTTGGGACTGGGATTTCCATCACTACACGATCTGGATGTTAAATGAGTCATCCCCAATTTTATGACCTTCTTTGTCCTGGTCGCTAAGCGAATCTGCCTTCCCTCATCGACTTTACTTGTCAGAAGCCGTCTGGGAAGGCCTCAGATGTTGGTCACGTGTTCCGGGGATCCTGCCACCGTCGTAAATTCATGCCGCTTGCCAAGCGCCCATATTTTTAACCACGGTTGTTAAGCAAGTCACTGCAATTCTGAAGTGAATTATGCGGTCGTTAAGCGAATCGAGCTACCTCCACTCCGGGATCCTGCAACCTGGGGGAATGCTGCGATGGTCGTATGTGTGAGGACTGGTCCTAAGTCACTTTTTTCAGTGCCGTTTCAGTTTCAAACGGTCACTAAATGAATGGCCGTAAACCGAGGACTAGCTGTACTAGGAAATACATCAGCAAAATAAGATTTTTGTGTTTATTTATGAATTTTCTAGGCAGATGGAGGCAAAATTGTGGTATGTTGCCTAAATAGAATAACAGAATATAGATAGTCCTCAATTTACGGCTGTTCATTTAGTGACTGTTTGAAGCTACAACGGTGCTGAAAAAAGTGCCTTATGGCCAGTCCTCGCACTTATGACCATCGTCGTGGTCACATGATCAAAATTCAGCCGCTTGGTAACGGACTCATATTTATGACGGTCGCAGTCTGCCAGGGTCACGCAGTCCCATTTTGCGACCTTCTGACCAGCGAAGTCAATGGGGAAGCCAGATTCACTTAATAACTGTGTGACTCACTTTATAACTGCAGGGATTCACTTAGCAACCGTGGGGGTCATAAAATGGGGCAAAACTCATTTAACAACTACCTCGCGTAGCAACAGCACCTTTGGGCTCAATTGTGGCCATAAATCGAGGACTACCTGTACTATTCCAGACCAATGGCTGACCAGTCTCTTCTGAAAAACCTCCGGCAAAGACCATAATCTCAAATCCACTTTGGAGGGGTCTTTGTTGCTCTCTGAGCTTGCTGGTTTTCTTACAGATGTCTCATGACCCAACTAAGTAACATCATCAGGGCTAGTGAGTGCTTAGTAGCACTGATGACATTACCTAGATGGGTCATGAGACATCTGCAAGAAAACAAGCAAACTCAGAGAGAATCAAAGACCCCAACTTCCCCCCCTCCTCCACCCTGCTACCTCCTTTTCCTTTTAGCATTGATGACGTTACCTAGTTAGGACATGAGATGTCTGCAAGAAAATAAGCTCACAGAACACCAAGGAGCCCTCCTTCCTCCTTCCTTCCTTCCTTCCTTCCTTCCTTCCTTCCTTCCTTCCTTCCTTCCCTGGTAACGTTATATAGTTGGGTCATGAGACGTCTGCAAGAAAGAAACAAACTTAGGGAGCACCAAGGATCCCACACAGTCTCCTTCCTTCCTTCCTTCCTTCCTTCCTTCCTTCCTTCCTTCCTTCCTTCCTTCCTTCCTTCCCTCCCTCCCTCCCTCCCTCCTTCCTTCCTTCCTTCCTTCCTTCCTTCTTTCTTTCCTTCCTTCCTTCCTTCCTTCTTTCCTTCCTTCCTCCTTCCTTCCTTCCTTCTTTCTTTCTTTTCTTCCTTCCTTCTTTCCTTCTTTCCTTTCTTCCTTCCTTCTTTCCTTCTTTCCTTCCTTCCTTCCTTCCTTCCTTCCTTCCCTCTCTCCTTCCTTCCTTCTTTCCTTCCTTCCTTCCTTCCTTCCTTCCTTCCCTCCCTCCCTCCCTCCTTCCTTCCTTCCTTCTTTCCTTCCTTCCTTCCCTCCCTCCCTCCCTCCCTCCCTCCCTCCTTCCTTCCTTCCTTCCTTCCTTCCTTCTTTCTTTCCTTCCTTCCTTTTTCCTTCCTTCCTTCCTTCCTTCCTTCCTTCCTTCCTTCCTCTTTTATTCCTATTCTTCCTTCCAGAACCTTTGTCTCAATATCCTCCCTTCCCTTACCCTGGTGCGTT
>JAQZSL010000275.1:2597-20139 GCA_030052795.1 Pantherophis alleghaniensis | reverse complement strand
GGACAGGGAGGGAGGGAGGGGGTCTCCTTAGCAGGAGGGCATCCCTTCTCAAGGGGGCTTGGCTTGCCAAGGCTGCTGGTTGTTTTTGACCCCTTCCCCAAAACTCCCCGAGCAGGCGTGGGGTGGCGGAAGGAGGCTTTGTCTTTGCAATATCAAAGGGATGGGGGGGGGGAGAAAAAAAATGAGGAAGGGGCTTCTTTCTTTTCTCCTGCTCACCTGGATTTCCAACTTGGCGGTTTTCTTTGTTCTTCCAAATTTCAAATTGGGGTGGTCTCGTCACGGGGCGTTCCTAAGCAGGATTTGGGGGCTCCTGGGGGTGGTGGTAGTGGGGTTTGAAGAGGTTGGGGGGGGGCTCGGCCAGTGGTTGGTAAATCGGGGAGGGGTCCGAGGGTCTCCTTCCCCAGCGGTTACATCATTCAAGCCAGCCCTTGACAATGCCTGGATGGAGAAAAAGGGGGTGTGTCCCTCTCCTGTTTGTTCCTTTCTCTTGCTCCGTTTGGGGTCTTGTTGATGAATTGGGGAGGGGGCCGAATTCCTGTCCCCCTTGTCTCCTTCAAGGTTGGGGACCCATAACCGTGATGATGACATTGGGGAGTGGGGGGGGGTCTTGGCAGCGGTCCAAGCAATGCAAGAAGCTGCTTTATTTGAAAACGGCGGGTGATTTGAGGAGGGGGGGCTCCCTGGTTTAGTTCACTGGGATTTTGCAGCCGGACCGAGCATTGCCCCCTCCCCCAAGTCGTAGGGGTGGAATTTGGGGGCTTCCAGGCTCGGTAGCATCCTTTTCCTTCCATTTCGTCTATGGGGATGGGGAGGGGGGGGCTCAGCTCCAGGTCGGGGAGATGCTTGCAAAAGGAATTCTGGGAGTTGAAGTCCATCCCTCATAAAGCATGCTGGCTGGGGGATTCTGGGAGTGGAAGTCCACCCCTCTTAAAGCATTACTGGCTAGGGAATTCTGGGAGTGGAAGTCCACCCCTCTTAAAGCATTACTGGCTGGGGAATTCTGGGAGTGGAAGTCCACTCATTTTAAGGCATTCAGGATGGGGAATTCTGGGACTGGAAGTCCATGCATTTTAAAATATGCAGGATGGGGAATTCTGGGAGTGGAAGTCCATGCATTTTAAAACATGCAGGATGGGGAATTCTGGGAGTGGAAGTCCATCCATTTTAAAGCATTACTAGCTGGGGAATTCTGGGAGTGGAAGTCCACTCATTTTAAGGCATTCAGGATGGGGAATTTTGGGAGTGGAAGTCCACCCCTCTTAAAGCATTACTGGCTGGGGAATTCTGGGAGTGGAAGTCCACCCCTCTTAAAGCATCTTTTAACCCTGGCTCCCTTGCCCCTCTTTCTGCTGGGGGTCGGTTCTTGGAGTGGGGAGCGGACACTGGATAATGGGTAGCATGGTCTGCTCCTGGGGGCTGGATTTTCTGGTTTAGCCCATTTCAGGACCCCTGACTTTTCTCCCAGAAATCCAGAATCTCTCCCAATGGCGAGACGGTTGATGTATAAATTTAAGAAATATTTTTTTCTGTTTCTTTAATTCAGGGTGGGTGCGAAGGGAGGCTGGAAGTTTTTGTGTCTGGTAGAAGTTGTAAACTAGCAGGGTGTGCAACTGTGCGAGACTGTCTTTGGTGTAAACCAGGGTTGTCCCACTGCGGTCACTTTAAGACTTGTGGACTTCAATTCCCAGAATTCTCAAGGACCGCTCTAATTACGGGAAGTCCTCAACATACGACCACAATGGAGCTCCAAATTTCTGTTGCTAAGCGAGACAGGCGTTAAGTGAGTTTTGCCCCATTTTACATCCTTTCCTGCCACGGTTGTTAAGTGTAACAGTTAAGTTAGTAACACGGTTGTTAAATGAATCTTCCTTGCCTATTGACTTTGCTGATCAGAAGATCACCTGATCCCGGCACCGTCATAAATACGAATCAGCTGCCAAGCGTCTGAATTTTGATCACGTGTAATGGTCGTAAGAGTGAAAAACAGTCCTAAATCCTCTTTTTAAAGTGCGGTTATAACTTTGAACGGTCACTAAGTGAAACTGTCGTAAGCCGAGGACCGCATGTACAAGCACAGTAGGAATTGTGGCGGGATGCTCCTTGTTTCGTTTTTCGTCGCTGTTTTAAAATTCCCTTTGGGAAGAGGAGTTTTTTTTTTGCAGGCAAAGAAAAGCACGGGAAAATCCCGGATTTTGCTCTGCTGACGCCCACGCGGAAATAAAATTAAATGTTTTTGGCTCTCTCCGCCCCTCAGCAAAAGTGGATTCAATTCCAGGAATGATGTAATGGGAAATTTAAAAATAAAGAATGCGATCACCTTTTATAAAGGATTAGGGTAGAGTGGCAGCTTTTATTTAAAATCCCACAATGCTTTCCGCATATCGGGTAGCATTCTTGGCTGTCCGCCACGGAGCCAAAATTTAGCCAAAATTTTAAGCGGCCATTAGCAGAAAACTTTCCCAGGCTGGGAATGTGCCTTAAACATTTCTGCAGAAAACCCAGTGCGATTAGTTTTATACAAAAATAAATCAGGGAATGGGCCAAGAAGCAATTTTGTCATATAACCAGTGGTGGGCTTCAGCCAGTTCACACCGATTTGGTAGAACCGGTTGTTAACTTTCTACACAGTTCGGAGAACCGGTTGTTGGAAGAAATCTCATTTTGTTTTTGTTCCACTTTACAGGGCTAATCCTGTAAGGAAGGCAGGAAGGAAACGTTCTGGTGGTGTTTCTAGCCTAATCTTTATTGCCCTGCTTACAGAAACTGCCTCTCTGGTTAACCCTTATTACATTGTAACAGTGAGTGACGTTGAGTTGGCCACGCCAACACGGTCACATGACCACCGAGCCACGTCTACCCAGAGGGTCATTAGGGCAGAGAACCGGTTGTTAAATTATTTGAATCCCACCACTGCATATAACCACAACTTTGGATGAGACCTATAGACCTTCCTTGCCACCGTTGTTAAGCGAATCACGGAAGTCGTTGAACGAGAAACAAGGTTGTAAAGTGAATCTTTAGCACAACTTTGGCTGAGCTATAGACCCGGCTGCAAAGGCTCAATAAATAGAACACAGGGATCCTTGACTTACGACCACAATGGAGCCCCAAATTTATTTTGCTAAGCGAGACCGTTGTTAAGTGAGCTTTGTTCCGTTTTATGACCTTTCTGGCCATGGTTGTTAAGTGAATCACGGCACGTGTTAAATCAGGAACTAGGTTGTAAAGTGAATCTTTAGCGATTTTCTTGTAGAAGCACAACTTTGCTGAGAGAGAGTGAGAGAGAGAGAGAGAGAGAGATTAACAGAGTTGAAAGGGACCTTAATGTAAGAGGTCATCTAGTCCAACCCCCCACACAAGCAGGAGACCCTACATCATCCCTGACAAATGGCAGTTCCAAACTCCCCTTGAAAGCCACAAGTGACCCGGTGTACAAGGCTCCGTAAATAGAATACAGGGAGATCCTTGACTTACAACCACAACGGAGCCCCAAATTAAGTTGCTAAGCGAGGCTGTTGTTAAGTGAGCTTTGTCCCATTTTACGACCTTCCTTGCCACACTTGTTAAGCAAATAACCGCAGTTAATTAAATTAATAACACAAATTGTTAAGTGAATCTGGCTTCCCTCTTGACTCTGCTTGTCAGGAGGTCGCCAAAGGGGTTTTAGGTGACCCCGTCATAAATAAGGGGTCAGTTTCCAAGCATCCGAATTTTGACCACACGGAGATGTTGCCACGGTCGTAACGGTGAAAACCAGCTCTGAATCACTTTTTTTCCATTGTAATTTCGAACAGTCACTAAATCAACGGTCGTAAATCAAGGACTAACTATATCCTGACAATTCCGAGGTGGCGCAGTGGTTAGAGTGCAGTACTGCAGCTACTTCAGCTGACTGCTAGTTCAGCAGATCAGCGGATCAAATCTCACGGGCTCAAGGTTGACTCAACCTTCCATCCTTCCCAGGTGGGGAAAATGAGGACCCAGATTGCTGGGGACAATATGCTATTTAGTATACTGTCTTTGGTGTAAGTCACCCAGAGTCCTCGGAGAGTGGGCGGCATAGAAATATCAATAATAAATAAATAAAAATAAATAAATAAATTCAAAAATTCAGCCGCTGTAGAGAGCCAATGCGAAGCTGTGGGGTGTTAAAATATTGATCGTATATCCTATATCAATGATGGCTAACCTTTTTACCATCGCGTGCCAAAAGTGGGGGAGCGCGGAGGGGTCAGGCGTGCGTGCCCACACCTGTAATTCAATGCGCCCCACCCCTGCACATGCACACGCGACTCCTGTGCTCCCCCCCGCTTCTGGCATGTGATGGCCTGGTGGGCTTGGTAGGCCCTTTTTTCACCCTCAGCAGGCTCTAGAAGCTTTCTTGGAGCCTGGGGAGAACGAAAATGGCCTTCCCCCCACACACATACCCAGAGGCCCATTTCCCCACTTCCGGTGGGACCGGAAGCCATTTTTCTCCCTCCCCAGGCTCCAGAGGCTTTCTAGGAGCCTGGGGAGGGCGAAAACAGCCTTCCCCACCCCGTCTGGAGGCCCTCCGGAGGCCGGAAACAGCCCGTTTGTCGACTTCCAGCGGGCCTGAAAGACCCGAAAATCAGCTAGCCGGCGCGCGCATGCACACTAGAGCTGAGCTACGGCAACACTTGTGTGCCCATAGATATGGCTCCGTGTGCCAACTGTGGCACGCGTGCCATAGGTTCGCCATCACGGTCCTATATTAAAAATGAAACTGCTCCAGTGTCAGGTGTGCCTCCTTTCAATACTCAAGAAAGAAAACCCCCAACTCCATTTTCATTGAGAAAGGTACTTTTACTGAGTATGAACTGAATGCAACCTTAGAAAAGCAAGATCTGAAGCGTAGGCGCGAAAATCACTTATAGAAAGCATCCCCTCCCAACTGTCCAGCGTAAATCATCCAATCCACAGGTCCTCCATGTGGGAGCACACGTCTGGCAGTGCCATCCTCCTGGTATGAACTGCAGCAAAGATTCACTTTTGTTTTCCTCCAGCACGCTTCCCCCACCAAGAATCCCCCTAGCACCCCCCTCTCCCATTTCCATGGCAGCCGAGCAAGTAAGCATCAAAAGAGCAGAGGCTGACATTCGCCCCCCCTTCAGAAGAGACATTGTTCCTGTAAGAGATAAAAGGGAGATAAACAATATACAATATATACACAAATCAAGGTTTATCAGGATATTTGGTGTGAAACAAATATGTAGGAATGAACAGAAAAACTGTTATTTTTTTGTTATTATTATTATTTCTTTTTTTGCTTCCTATTTGTTTGGGGGAGGAAATGGATGTTGTTTCTTTGTGCATGGAAAAATACAGGTAGACCTCAACATACGACCGTTCGCTTAGCAATCGTTCGAAATTATGACAGTGCTGAAAAAGTGTGGCTCACTCTATGACCAGTCCTCACTCTTATAACCGGTTCAGTATCCGGCCATCCATGATAGGAGCAATTGGCCACTGGCATGTACTTATGATGGGTTGGGGCATCCTGGGGTCGTGCAATCCCATTTTACAACCTTCCCAGCTGGACATCTGACAAGTGTAGTCCATGGTGGAAGCCAAATTCACTTAGTGACTGTGATTCGCTTAATGACTACAGGGATTCGCTTAACAACCTGACCAAAAAAAAACCCCATCAAAAAATCAGATGCGACTCACTCACTTCCTGCTTGGGTCGGGGGTTGGACTAGATGACCTACAAGGTCCCTCCCAACTCTGTGAATCCGTTAGAACTTAAGCCGCTTGCTTGGCGATGGAAATTCTAGTCCCAATTCTGTCGTAAGTGGAGGACTACCTATTTATCATTTTTAATGCGGTTAAAGAGTGAGGGGATTTGCTATGAATAAGGATTTGGACTAAATCTTAACAACTTTAACTTTTTCAGAACTTTTGATTTCTTTCTCTATTCCGCCTCCTGATACATTTTTTTTAATTCTAACTATTTTTCTCCCTTCCCCTCATTTATAGCGTTGCTGTATAAGCCTATAAACCGAGTTGCTCGAAGCACCAATGTCTTACAAGTGAGTAAAACCCCACAGGGAATTGGGAGGAGAGGCGGGAGGAAGAAGTCTCCCCAGCTCTTTCTGATAATGGAAGGGTGTGTGGCACATTTAATTCAGAATTGAGCTGGGAGGGACCTTAGAGGTCCTCTAGTCCAACCCTCTGCAGGAGACCCTGTACAATTTGAGACAAATGGCTGCCCAGTCTCTTCTTGAAAACCTCCAGTGATGGAGCACCCACAACTTCTGGTGGCAAGCAGTTCCACTGGTTAATTGTCCTCACTGTTAGGGAGTTTCTCCTTAATTCCAGGTTGCTTCTCTCCTGGATTAGTTTCCATCTGTTGTTTCTTGTCCTGCCTTTTGATGCTTTGGAGAATGATTTTAAATGCATTGTGAGCCGCCCTGAGTCTTCGGAGAGGGGCGGCATGCAAATTGAATTAATAAATAATAATAAATAAATAGGTTGAACCGCTTCTTCTTTGAGGCAGCCCCTCAAATACTGGAAGATGCTCTCCTGTCTCCCCTGGTCCTTCTCTTCACTAGACTGGCCAAACCCTAATCCTGCAACCGTTCTTCCTATGTTTTAGTCTCCAGGCCTTTAAATCATCTTAGTTGCTCTTCTCTGCACTTTTTCCAAAGTCTCAACATCCATTTTTATAATGTGACCAAAACTGGATGCAGAATATTCCAGGTGTGGCTTTATTAAGGCTTTATAAAGCGGTGCTAATACTTTCACCTGATTTTGATTCTATGCCTCTATTTATACAAACCAGGATCGTGCTAGCTTTTTTGGCTGCTGCTCGTGTTTAAGGGATCGTCCACTAGGACTCCCAAGATCCCTCTCAAGTTACTGTTTTTTCAGCCAGGTTTCGCCTAATCTGCATTTTTGCCTTTGCTTTTTCCTTGCCCAGGTGTAAAACTGGTTTTCTCCACATTGAATTTCATGTTTTTCGATAGGGCCCGTTGTTCAAGTCTGTCGAGATCCTTCTCCTTCCTCAATTTCCTTCCAAAATATAGTGCTCAAAAAAAAATAAAGGGAACACAAGCCGAAGACATCCGAGATCTGAATGAATGAAATAGCCTTATTAAATACTTTGTTCTTTATATACAGTAGTTTATACACTGCTCAAACAACTAAAGGGAACACAAAACTACTGTATGTAACCAACAAAGTATTTAATAAGGCTATTTCATTCGTTCAGATCTCGGATGTCTTCTGCTTGTTTTAGTTTAGTTTTATTAAATTTGTATACCGCCCTACTCTCGAAGGACTCAGGGCGGTGAGTCCTGTGTTCCCTTTATTTTTTTGAGCAGTGTATATATATATATCGTGCAAAAAGTAAGGTTCTTTTATATTTAGGCAAGAAAAACAAAATGTGCAGGTACAGTATAGGTGGTACCTGGCTCAATAGTAGTAACTGTGAGAGGGATCTTGGAGTCCTAGTGGACAATCGCTTAAATATGAGCCAGCCGTGTGCAGCAGCTGCCAAAAAAGCCAACACAGTTCTGGGCTGCATCAACAGAGGGATGGAATCAAGATCACATGAAGGGTTAATACCACTTTATAAGGCCTTGGTAAGGCCACACTTGGGATATTGCATCCAGGTTTGGTCGCCACGATGTAAAAAAGATGTGGAGACTCTAGAAAGAGTGCACAGAAGAGCAACAAAGAGGATTAGGGGACTGGAGGCTAAAATATATACAGAACTGTTGCAGGAACTGGGCATGTCTAGTTTAATGAAAAGAAGGACAAGGGGAGACATGATAGCAGTCTTCCAATATCTCAGGGGCTGCCCCAAAGAAGAGGCAGTCAAGCTATTCTCCAAAGCACCTGAAGGCAGGACAAGAAGCAATGGGTGGAAACTCATCAAGGAGAGAAGCAACTTAGAACTAAGGAGAAATTCCCTGACAGCGAGAACAATTTTACAGTGGAACAGCTGGCCACTAGAAGTTGTGAATGCTCCAACACTGGAAGTTTTTAAGAAGAGGTTGGACAACCATTTGTCTGAAGTGGTGTAGGGTTTCCTGCCTAAGCAGGGGGTTGGACTAGAAGACCTCCAAGGTCCCTTCCAACTCTGTTATTCTATTTCTATATTTAATTTATACATACAGAGATACAAACAAACGTGCTGTGGTTAGATCTTTTATTTTATTTTTTTGCTTCAATTTATATGTCGCCCTTCTCCGGAGACTCAGGGCGGCTTACAATGCGCTAAGCAATAGCCTTCATCCTTTTGTATATTTATACAAAGTCAGCTTATTGCCCCCACAATCTGGGTCCTCATTTTACCCACCTTTGAAAGGATGGAAGGCTGAGTCAACCTTGAGCCTTGGAGAGATTTGAACTTGCAGTAATTGCAAGCAGCAGATGTTAATAACAGTGCTTTAGTCCACTGTACTACAGGCTCTTTTTTTAAAAAAAACCTTTCTTTATCAAACTGGGCACTGTGCGCAGTTGTCTATTTTCTTTCAATTTTTCTTTTAAGAAAAGGAAAATTAGAAATAAAGTTATCCATAGGCCAATTGCAACTAAATGTTGCACCATCAAGAGCTTCCAGCTTGCCAGCCAGTCTATCCTGCCCTTTGCCAGGTGACTCCATTCCGTTCTGTTTTTCACCCCCGCTGATTATTTTCATTCTGGACCTTTCCGTTCTTTTTTTTTTTTACTGGGCTCTTTAGCCTTGGTCCTGAAGTTTCTCAACCAAGGCGACTTAAAGATGGGTGGACTTCAACTCCCAGAATCCCCCTTGCTGGCTGGGGAATTCTGGGAGTTGAAGTCCACCCATCTTCAAGGTTGAGAAACATTGATCTGTCCCTACAATACTTGCATTTTTTTTTGCAAGCTTTTCCCCCCAGTTTTTAAAAATGCAAATCTTTTCCCTAGTTCTTTTTTGGAACGGAGGGAACTGTTTGGGAAACTGAAGGCTCAGCTGAGAAATTTTTTTTGAGAGTGGGGGAAAGTGCTTAAAAGACCCCCTAAAAAGTTTGTGTGTTTTGTTGCACCAATTTTGCAGATGAGGAAATGGAAATTGGGCAGGTGACCATTTTGCAACTAAAGTTTCTCCAGCCGAGGAATCCCAGAATGCCCTACCAACCTGCTCCAGAGAATTCTGGGAGCTGAACTCCCAGATCACTTTTTGATCTGGATCACTTTTTTTTTTTTAATTTGATTTATATGCCGCCCTTCTCCGGAGACTCAGGACGGCTTACAATGCGTTAAGCAATAGCCTTCATCCTTTTGTATATTTTATACAAAGTCAGCTTATTGCCCCCACAAACTGGGTCCTCAATTTACCTACCTTAGAAAGGATGGAAGGCTGAGTCAACCTTGAGCCTGGCGAGATTCGAACCTGCAGTAATTGCAGACAGCTGTGTTAATAACAGGGTGCTTTAAACCACTGTACTACCAAGGCTTGGGGGACACCTACGTCATCCAGTGGCTCCTGATAAAAATGGGGCACCCCCTTTTTTTAGATTTAATTTATACGGAGGACAATCAGTGTGTTGCTATCTTCAAATTTAGAAGCTTTGGGTGATGTTTTATAATAGGCTTACGGGTGGTCCTCCTCGACTTACGACCGCAATTGGATGGGAACATCCATCGCTAAGCAATACGGCCATTAAATGAGTCATCCGTGGCCAGTCCTGATTTTCACGACCTTTTTTTGGCTGCAGTCGTTAAGTGAATCAACTGCAGTTCATAACTGAATCGGGCGGTCATTAAGTGAAGGGCTTCCCTCGTTGACTTTGCTCGTTGGAAGGTCGCAAACCGTGACCCCGGGACACTACCACCGTCATAAGTGTGAGACAAGCATCCAAATTTTGATCTTGTGCCCCCAAGAGAGTGTGACTGTGATAAATATGAATCAGGGGTATTTTAAATTTGTGGGGTTTTAAATTGAGCCAAATTTATTTAATTATTTTAAATTTTTAATCGATGTTTTGTCTTGTGTTTTTAAATAGGCTGTACACCGCCCTGAGTCCTTCGGGAGAAGGGCGGTATAGAAATAAAATTATTATTATTATTATTATTAGTTGTCAAGCATGCGAATATAAATCACGGGGATGATGCAATGGTCGTAAGTGCGAGGACTGGTTGTAAGTCACTTTTTGCAGGGCAGGCTGTCCTAACTTCAGACAGTCGCTAAATGAATAGTCATAAGTCGAGGACTATGTGGGAAGCTGACTTTGGCATCCAGGATCTGACCACATTTGATTTTTTTTTTTTAAATTCTCTTTTTTGGGATCCCAGGATCTGTTGAAGCACACGCCGACCGATCACCCAGATTACCCACTGCTCCAGGACGCCCTTCGGATTTCCCAGAATTTCCTCTCCAGCATCAATGAGGACATCGATCCTCGCAGAACGGCCGTCACTACCCCGAAAGGAGAGGCAAGTAGGCCGTTGTGCTGGGGTGATATCGGACGTGGGACGTTTTTTGGGGGGGGGCGGCTCCCTTAAAAAAGACGGACACTCTGTGTGGACCAACGTAGGACCCCAAAAACAGTCAGCAAAGGAATCCGGCCAAGCAGACTCCTCCCTAGGTGGAGATTGCCAAGGTTCCAAGATAGACTGCCCCTGTGCCTGGAGGCTCCGTTAGAGTTAAGAAACCCATTCACGCAATCAGGATGAGTGCAGTGCCTCAAGGAGGGGATGACATGGCTAGGGTAGGATTCTGAGGCTGTGTTTTGAGACTTTTATTTGAGACAATTATTGATTTATGATTCATCCATTAATTCGAGTCTGGGCAGCTTATAGCATCAGTTACTGTAAGTTAAGATGGGCGGAGTCTAAATTTTTTCTTATTTATATGTATTACAGTCTGACTATATATCTATTTTTCTATATTTATCTCTCCCTCCCCCTCTCTCTCTCTCTCTGTTTATATCTTTCTCTCTGTCTATCTATTTTTCTATATTTCTCTCTCTCTCTATATATATATATCTTTCTCTGTCTATTTTTCTATCTGTATCTCTCTCTCTAGTTACATTGTATATAAAATGTATATATTTTTATATTTAAAAATTATAAAAATTACCAGTGGCCCATCTTACCTCAAGGTAACTGTATATATTGATTTATTTCTGATGATTTTAAAGCATATATATCTGCATGTCTATGTCTATCTATGTCTCTATCTATCTATCTCATCTCTCTCACTCACTTGCTCTCTCACTCGCTCTCTCTCTCTCTCTCTCTCTCTCTCTCTCTCTCTCTATCTCTATCTCTATCTCTATCTCTCTGTGCTTTATAATAATCAGAAATAAACCAGTTACCTTCAGGTAAGACGGATGGCCTGTAAATTGAATGAATGAATGAATGAATGCATTAAAACTGTCAGAAATAAATATCCCTAACCCAACCAAATGATGATGCAATGAAAGGGGAAAAAATCATGTTTTTACAATGAGCGGTTTGTAAATATTTTTTTTATATTGGAGTTTTATTGGATTGTTGTACGCTGCTCAGAGACACTTCGAAACAAAATGGACGTCTGTGTAAATTCGATCGACTGATCAATTGATTATATATTTAGGAATTGAATTTGATGGCTGAAGCAACCTCTCTGTTACTGGTTGAAGTAGGATTCGGTACCTTTTTGTGACTCAACCTAGAATTAAATCCCTTTTTCCATGGCAGGACAGGGTGATCCTTCTACCCATCCAGGGGTGGGCTTCAAAAATTTTAGCAAGGGGTTCTCTGCCCGGTTGCTGGGTGGGCGTGGCCATGGTGGGTGTGGCCTAACCGGCCTCCTGCACCATGGTTGGGGGGCGTTTTTGCCCTCCCCAGGCTCCGGAGGCTTTCCTCGAGCCTCCAAGAGGGCAAAACTGGCCTCCCCAGGCTCCAGTGGCCCTCTGGAGGCCAGAAACAGGTTCTGGCCTTCCCGAACTTCCAGTAGGCCCGTTTTTCGCCCTCCCGGAGTCTCCGCGCATCCTGCACTTACCTGCCTCCAAAACAGGCCGCGTGGGGACTCCTGGGAGGGGCGGGGTGGGGTAGGCGGGGCCAGCCAGGAGTGGGATATGGGGGTTCTCCAAACTGCACAGAACCTTAGCTAGAGGTTCTGCCGAACCCCTGCGAACCCCCAGCAGCCCACTCCTGCACCCATCCTTGGCATTCAGATGTCCCCTCTTTCGCATTGCCACTGAGCATGCTGTCCTAAACAGGCCCTATCCTGCCCTATGTATAAAAAGCCACAGGACCTTTGTGGAGTTATGGGGGGTCTCCTTTTTTTTTTAACCGTTTTTCCTCCTTTGCAGAACCGCCAGCTGGTCAAAGATGGCTTCTTGGTGGAAGTGGCCGAAGGGTCTCGCAAGCTGCGCCACGTTTTCCTTTTCACGGACGTTTTGCTCTGCGCCAAGTTGAAGAAAACGGGCGTCGGGTGAGACTCGGGGTGGAACGGGAGCCCGTAGGATGGGCTGCGAAGCAGGCGTGAATAGATTGGAATGGGATAGAATCCGAACAGGACAGGACAGAATTAGAACAGAACAGAACAGAACAGAATTTTCTTGGCAACCATATGGAAGTGGGCCCTCTGGGATCTCCTGGTGGTCTCCCATCCATGATCTATTTGCTGGATTGTCCTAGGTCAGTGATGGCTAACCTTTTTGGGGGGGAGTGCATGTGTGCCCACATCCATAATTCAATTCCCCGCCCCGCGCCTTGTCCCCCCAAGTACGTGTGCACGACTCCCCCGCGCGATCCCCGCTTTTGGCATGCGACGGCAAAAAGGTTACCGGTGGGCCTGTTAGGCCTGTTTTTTTTGCCCTCCCCAGGCTCCAGAGGCTTTTTTGGAGCCTGGGAAGGGTGAAAACAGCCTTCCCCACCCCCCGGAGGCTCTCTGGAGGCTGGAAATGGCCCGTTTCCCGACTTCTGGTGGGCCCGGAAGGCCCGAAAACCAGCTAGCTGGCACGCATATGCGCGCTGGAGCTGAGCTAGGGCAATGCTCACATGCCCACAGATATGGCTTCGCGTGCCATAGGTCACCAGCACAGTCCTAGGTCCTTCCTGGGCTGGGCCAGAGCATTCTTGAGTCAGTTCAGGCTAAGGTCAGGGGTCTCTCTGTGCAGGAAACACCAGCAGTACGAGTGCAAGTGGTACATCCCTTTGGCGGAGCTGGTCTTCCCGTCCTTGGAAGAGTCCGACTTGTGTCCGCACGTCCAGGCCATGCCGGACCACGACCTAGAAGACATGAAAATCAAGATCTCCTCGATGAAGAGCGAAGTGCAGAAGGAGGTCAGTCGAGGGCAGGCGGGTTGCTTCGCCCAACTTAACAGAGAAAGGTGCTGGGGAGTCCTCGAACTTACGACCATTCGTTTAGCGACCGCTCAAAGTCAAAACGGCGCTGAAACAAAAAAGGGACTCGTCGGTCCTCACTTGCAACCATCACCACATTCCCACGGGCATGTGATCAAAATTCAGGCCCTTGGCAACCGGCTTGTACAGGTAGTCCTCGACTTACGACAGTTCATTCAGTGACCGTTTGAAGTTACAATGGCACTGAAAAAAAGTGACTTAGGACCGTTTTTCACACTTTCAACCTGTCAGCTTGCAAAGCTTTCAAGTTGCCACGAGCAGGAGGGAGGGAGAACTGATAGAGCTGATTGATTTCCCTAACTGAAGCTACATTCCACAGATGCTTTCTTACCGCAATCAGTCGGAGGGTGTTAGGTTTCACAGCCAGCCAAAGTGGTTAATCGGAGAATGTGATTTATGACACGGCCAGGGAGCAGGGTTAGGGATAGGGTTAGGGTTAGGGTTAGAGTTCAACCTTTCACACTTTCAACCTTTGTAGTAGCCCCATAGTCACGTGATCAAAATCCACACGTTTGGGAATTGGGTTCATACTTATGACCGTCACAGTGTCCCGGAGTTCACATGATTCCCCTTTTGCGACCTTCGGACCAGCAAAGTCCACGGGGAAAGCCGGATTCACTTAACAACGAGGTTACCAACTTTATCAACTGCGGTGATTCATTTAACAACCGGGGCAAGAAAGATCATAAAATGGGGCAAAGCTCACTTGACAAATGTCTCAGTTAATAACAGAAAATTGGGGCTCAATTGTGGTCGTAAGTCGAGGACGACGTATGCTAATTTTTAAATTTTCACCCTGTTTTCCAATTTACAAGGAAGCTTCACGGCAAAACAGTTAGGAGCAAAGGGATTAACAGATTAACAGAGTCGGAAGGGACCTTGTAGGTCATCTAGTCCAACCCCCCCACCCACCCACCCAAGCAGGAAGTGAATGAGTTACCTCCGATTTTTTGGATAGTTTTTTTGGATAGGTTTTTTGTCGCTGCAGTCCGTTAAACGAATCACAGTCACTAAGTGAATTTGGCTTCCACCATTGACTTTGCTTGTCAGAAGGTCGCAAAAAAAGGGGATTACATGGACTCTGTGACCGTCATAAATATGAGTCAGTTGCCAAGCGTCTGAATTTTGATCATGTGACCATGGGGGAGGGGAGAGTGCTGCAATGGTCGTGAAAAACGGTCATAAGTCACTTCTTTCCAGTGAAGTTGGGCACTAAATGAACTGTTGTAAATCAAGGATTACAGGTACGAAAGAGAATCAAGAAAAAGCCGTCTTGAGTTTCTTTCTGATGCTGCCTGGTGTTCCTGGGGCAGTTCGTGTTTTCTTACTGAACCTTCTCCAAGGTCCTCCTTGTGCGGAGACAAAAGAAGGAGCTTCAAGACTTGGGGTGGGGGGGGCGTTGGGCCCTTTTGGCTGAGGGTCCAGCTGTGAAGTTTGGATCAGCTGTCCTTAGTCCTCTTCTTCTTCTCTTTCTCCTCCTCCTCCTCCTTCTTCTTCCTTTTCTTCTTCTTCTCTTTCTTCTTCCTCCTCCGCTTCCTCTTCCTCTTCTTCTTCCATTTCTTCTTCTCCTTCTCCTTTTTCTCTTTCTTCTTCTTCCCCCTCTGCTTCCTCTTCCTCCTCCTCTTCTTCTTCCATTTCATCTTCTCCTTCTCCTTCTTCTCCTTCTTCCTCCTCTTCTTCTTCTTCCTTTTCTTCTTCTTCTCCTTCTCCTCCTTCTCCTTCTTCTTCCTCTTCTTCTTCTTCTTCTCCTTCTTCCCCTTCTTCTTCCTCCTCCGCTTCTTCTTCCTCTTCTTCTTCTTCTTCTTCCTCTTCTCCTTCTCCTTCTCCTCCTTCTCCTTCTTCTTCCTCTCCTTCTCCTTCTCCTTCTCCTTCTCCTTCTCCTTCTCCTTCTCCTTCTCCTTCTTCTTCTTCTCCTTCCTCTTCCTCTTCTCCTTCTTCTTCCCCTTCTTCTTCTTCTTCTTCTCCTTCTCCTTCCTCTTCCTCTTCTCCTTCTCCTTCTCCTTCTCCTTCTCCCTCCTCCGCTTCTTCTTCCTCTGCAGAAGGCCAACAAAGGCCAGAGCCGAGCCATGGAGCGCCTCAAGAAGAAAATGTTCGACAACGAATTTTGGTTGCTGCTCAACTCGCCCTCCATCCCCTTGCGCATCCACAACCGAAACGGCAAGGTAAGGCCAGCCGAGTAGAGACTGGGGACCAGAAGGGGAGGCTGTGTGGAAGATGCGCTGTTTAAGCTGCTTGGGAGGAAAGCGCATTTCCTCCTCCTCCTCCTCTCTGCAAACCCCTCCTCCCTTCTAATACTGATGATGTTACCTAGATGGGTCATGAAACGTCTGCAAGAAAACCACCAAGCTCAGAGAGCACCAAGGGCCCCACAGTCCTTCCTCCTCCTCCCCCCCCTTCCCCCATTCCATAAATCCCCCCTTCCTTCTAATACTGATGACATAACCTAGTTGGGTACTGAAACATCTGCAAGGCAACTGAGCTCAGAAAGCACCAAGGACCCCACAGCTTCTCGTAGGACCGTGATGGCGAACCTGTGGCATGCATAGCCATATCTGTGGGCACCCGAGCATTGCCCTAGCTCAGCTTCAGTGCGCATGCATGTGCTGGCCAGCTGATTTTTGGGCCTTCTGGGCCCACCAGAAGTCGGGAAACGGGCTGTTTCCCGCCTCTGGGGGGTGGAGAAGGCCGTTTTCGCCCTCCCCAGGTTCCTAGAAAGCCTCTGGAGCCTGGGGAGAGCGAAAAAACAGGTCTTGTGGTCCCACCGGAAGTCGGGAAATGAGCCGTTTCCAGCCTCCGGAGGGCTTCTGGGGAGTTGGGAAAGGCCGTTTTTGCCCTCCCCAGGCTCCTAGAAAGCCTCTGGAGCTTGGGAAGGCTGAAAAACAGGCTTACCAGGCCCACTGGGAGGGCGGGGGGGAGGGTGGGGCGCATTGAATTATGGCATGCACGTGCACGACCCCACCGTGTTCCCCCTGCTTTTGGCACGCGACGGCAAAAAGGTTAGCCATCTCTGTCCTAGTGTCAGCGTTTCAACGCTGGCATAGAGAGCAGAGGAGAGCGAGAGATAAACTCTGAAACTTTTGCCTGCCAAATCCCTTTGAAGCTGGGTTGTCGTGGAAATGAGGGGATGAGGCACATTCCTGGGAGATGATGAGAAAAGGAGTCTGAAGAATGACTTGGAAGATAGCCAATGAGAAGCAGAGATTTGGGGATCGGAAAAGGAGGGATTGGGGGGCAAAAGGTCAGTCTTGTCCGCGCGGAGTCATGATCCGGTGGCTGTGCTCAATTAAAGAAAGATTTCCTTAAAGATTGGCAGTTTGGAAATTCATTTAATTTTGAGATAGCATCGCAGTCTGACACCTAGATGATTGCAAGGCCCCTTTGACGAAGCCCCTTTCCTTGCTCTCTCTCGGCTTTTCAGAGCTACCTGTTCCTCCTGTCCTCGGACTACGAGCGGTCAGAGTGGAGGGAAGCAATCCAGAAACTACAGAAGAAAGGTAAGTCATGTGGTCGACCGGATATCCCCCCATGCCCATTTAAGGACCCTCGTGGGTTTCCAGCTGGTGGCCCACGAAACGTTTTTGGTAGAACCAAGACTTCCTGCTGAGACTCATGGGCGTGTTAAATATTATTTTGCTCCCTTTTCGGGGTGGGTGGGGAGGCTGATCTTTTGAGTCAGGGGATGTAGGAGAAGGAGTGTGCAGAAACTAGGGGTGGAGTCAAGAGAGGAATCAGCCAAGAATCCCTACGTGGGCCCAGTTCCCCTTGACGCTGAACTAACTCTTAACTAACAGATGCTGACGGTTAGTTGAGAACATTCCTGGGCCTAAGCTATTTAGCAATAAATCAGTTTAACTGGACTTTTGTATGTCGACCTGGTCTTTTATTTATTTATTTATTATTTATTTATTTATTATTTAAATTTGTATACCGCCCTTCTCCCGAAGGACTCAGGGCGGTGAACAGCCAAAATTAAAATGCATACAATATAAAATTTAAAATAATTTGTGCCTGACATGAAGGAAGGGAAAGGGAAAGAGGAAGAAAAAGAGAAAAGGAAAGGAGAGAGGGAAAGGGAGGGAAAGGAGAGGAAGGGGTCATGTTTAAGAAGGAAGGAGGGAGGGAGGGAGGGAGGGAGAAAAAAAAAAGAAGAGAGGGGAGGGAGGGGAGGGAAATGAAAGAACAGGAAGGAAGGAAGGGG
>JAQZSL010000274.1:163762-198420 GCA_030052795.1 Pantherophis alleghaniensis | reverse complement strand
GACACCTTCCTTCTTTTCACTTCCAGCCTCACGGTGGGACAGGTGGGGCAGAACTTCACGTTTGTCCTCACGGATATCGACAGCAAACAGAGGTTCGGCTTCTGCCGTTTGTCCTCGGGGGCCAAGACCTGCTTCTGTATCTTAAGGTAAGCCAGAGTTTGCTCTATCTCCTCCCTCTAGGACAGGGATCCCCAACCTTAAGACTTATAGACTTCAACTCCCAGAATTCCTCAGCCAGCCATGTTGCAGGTTGGCTACCGTACCATGCTGGCTGGCTGGCTGGGGAATTCTGGGAGTTGAGGTCCATAAGTCTTAACGTTGCGAAGGTTGGAGATCTCTGCTCTAGGAAGCCATGTTGATCTTCTGCTTTGGTGACCTAGAGTCCCAGGGCTGGAAGGAACCTTGGAGGTCTTCTAGTTCAATCCCCTGATCAAGGCAGGAGATCTTGTTGCATCCCGGACAAACGGCTGTTCAGTCTTTTCTTGAAGACCTCCAACGATGGTGTACGAACCTGCAGGAACATGTCCCATCTGTCAAGACAGTCCTTGGCTTATCTTTTCCTTTAGAAGTCATTTCACTCCTGAAGACTCGGTGTCGTACCAGAAACTTTCTCGCAGAATTTATCTCCCTGGCTTCCTAAGCATCATTGTGTTCCTAATAGAAGTTGGAAAGGACCTTGGAGGTCTTCTACTCCAACCCCCTGCTTAGGCAGGAAACCCTACACCACTTCAGACAAATGGTTATTCAATCTCCTCTTAAAAACTTCCAGTGTTGGAGCATTCACAACTTCTGGAGGCAAGTTGTTCCAGTGATTAATTGTTCTCACTGTCATGAAACTTCTCCTTAGTCCTAAGTTGTTTCTCTCCTTGATTAGTTTCCACCCATTGCTTCTTCTACCCTCAGGTGCTTTGGAAAATAGCTTGACTCCCTCTTCTTTGTGGCAGCCCCTGAGATATTGGAACACTGCTATCATGTCTCTGTCAGCACTTCAAGCTGCATTTACTCTAGTGCTGACATAAGAAGGAGAAGTGGAGGCGTCTGGAAAGGGACGTTTGACTTTTCACCTACTTATTTTCCCTGAAGATAATATCCCCTAGGAGATGGGATGGGAGGGGGGAAATTCCTTTGAGCTGGAGCGGTAGAATGACTTGGAAGATGGCCAATGAGTGCAGGGGAGTGGGGAACGGAAAGGGCGGGTTTTGGGTCTGGAAGTCAGTGTTGGCTTCGATGGAGTCGGATTTTAGAATGTCGTGCTTAATAAATAGGAGTTTTCCTTCAAAGACTTTGTTTGAAATGCAATTTATTTGAGACGACCTCGAAACCTGACAGACTCCCCTAGTCCTTTTTTTCATTAAACTAGACATACCCAGTTCCTGCAACCGTTCTTCGCATGTTTTAGTCTCCAATCCCCTAATCCTCTTTGTTGCTCTTCTCTGCACTCTTTCTAGAGCAGTGATGGTGAACCTTTTCGGCACCAAGTGCCGAAAAAGGAACGCACGCGCATGTGTGCAGCACCAAGTGCCAAAAGGGAGCACTTTGTGTGCGCCTGCACACCAGGGCCACGACCAGGAAGAGGAGCTGGTCAGGGGGCATGTGCGCGCCGGATAAAGTACTTCTCGTTTCTGACACGAGCATGCATGCCGGCAAGCAAGTCTTATGGTTATTGCCCTGCATGCACACTCACCAATCAGCTGGCTGGCGGCCATGCGCATGCCAAAAAACAGAAGACCAGCTGTTCCGGTTTCCGGCACTGCGACACACACAAAGGCCAGCCGATTGTCGCATGCATGTCAGCATTCCAGAAAACCCCAATTCCGAGTAAAGACGCGGAAGCAAGCATTTTCCAAAGTTCTCTTTACTAGAATAGGCAAACTGGCACATCTGGGGAAAACCTGAATCTGAAAGGTTTTCCCTCAGTAAATCAAAACCCCCCAAAACCATCCCCTCACTCCTCAGTCGGATCACATGCTCCAATCAACGTCCGTCCCATTTCGACTCAGCACTCCGACCACTCCTTCTCCAGATGCCGGATCGGCCTGACCTTGACCGACGTGAAGAATGCTATTATGTCTAAAGACAACCCCTCTACTAAATCCCCCCTCCTACTTTCCCACACATGAAAAGGTGGCAGCATGGAAGCTTCCGGCCTAATATGGCTTCCAATCAGTGGTGAAATCTAAAATTTGTTACTACCGGTTCTGTGGGCGTGGTTTGGTGTGTGTGGGGGGGGTGTAATGTGACTGGGTGGGCGTGGCCAATATTTTTTTTTAACTTTTAAAACCATTTTTTCTACAACCTCTTCGGTGAAAAAAATGCTTTCAAAAGGCTCTGACGATCCCGGCTGAGTTGCCTGATCGTCAGAGGCTTTTTTTTCTTTTAAATGCCTCTGACAATCAGGCAACTCAGCTTGGATCGTCAGAGGCATTTAAAAGAAAAAAAACCTCTGACGATCAGGCAACTCAGCTTGGATCGTCAGAGGCATTTAAAAGAAAAAAAAGCCTCTGACAATCAGGCAACTCAGCTTGGATCGTCAGAGGCATTTAAAAGAAAAAAAAGCCTCTGACGATCAGGCAACTCAGCTTGGATCGTCAGAGGCATTTAAAAGAAAAAAAGCCTCCGACGATCAGGCAACTCAGCCGGGATCATCAGGCATCGTCTTGAAACGTCAGCTTGGATCGTCAGCTTGGGTCGTCAAACTCAGCTAGACGATCAAGCAACTCAGCTTGGATTGTCGGAGGCATAAATGCCTCTGACGATCCAAGCTGAATTGCCTGATCATCGGAGGCTTTTTTTTCTTTTAAATGCCTCTGACGATCCAAGCTGAGTTGCCTGATTGGCAGAGCCTCTTTCAAAAAAAGCCTCTGCCGATCAGGCAACTCAGCTTGGATCGTCAGAGGCATTTAAAAGAAAAAAAAGCCTCTGATGACCGTGCGGCTCAGCTGGGCATGGGGGTGGGGGCAGGGATTTTTGCTACCAGTTCTCCGAACCACCCGCCTCCATCGCTACCGGATCAGGCGATCCGGTCCGAACCGGGAGCATTTCACCCCTGCTTCCAACATTGTCAGTGCGCATGCGTGCGCCAGAAACCCGGAAGAGGAATGGGCGATGCCGGGCACGCCAGGCGACATGGCTTCAGGTGCCACTTTGGGCATGCGTGCCATAGGTTCGCCATCACTGTTCTAGAGTCTCAACATCTTTTTTTTTTTAATAGTGTGGCGGCCAAAACGGAATACAATAATATTCCACGGGACTTGCCTCTTAGCAGAGCCTGGACTGCCATCGTTGGCAACTGTGATTTTTTTTGCCCTTCCTCAAACTAACGTTCCTCTTTCCTTCAAAGTCCATCTCTAATGAATCTCGCGGCTCGTTTATTTTGGGAGTAGATGACTTTCTTACGAGCTTGGCAAGGCCATGCCTCTCCTCTCCCAGCAGCAGAGGGCATGGGAGAGCACCAAGCCCGACTGCCAGGCTCAGGTTTTGGAGAGTTCACACTGTGAAATCTCTCTCTAATATCTGCAGTCTTTCTTAAAACTCTCTTTCGGGTGATTTCTATCGCCGCTGAGTTAATTTAAAGAAAGGGTGCACAGAGAATTTGCTTTGGAAACACCGGAACTCTTGGCTCTCTGAAATCCAGGGCTGAATATGAAGTTCACCCTCCCTGGCCGGTAAAACTAGGACTTATCCTGAGCATTTTTTATTTTTAGTTTTTGCTTTAATTTACAGTCAGGTCCAGAAATATTGGGACATTGACACAATTCTAACATCTTTGGCTCTATACACCACCACAATGGAGTTGGAATGAAACAAACACAATGTGCGTTAACTGCAGACTGTCAGCTTTAATTTGAAGGTATGTACATCCAACTCAGGTGAACGGTGTAGGACTTACAGCAGTTTGTATATGTGCCTCCCACTTGTTAAGGGACCAAAAGTAATGGGACAATTGGCTTCTCAGCTGTTCCATGGCCAGGTGTGTGATATTCCCTCATTACCCCAATTACAATGTGCAGATAAAAGGCCCAGAGTTCATTTCAAGTGTGCTATTTGCATTTGGAATCTGTTGCTGTCAACTCTCAAGATGAGATCCAAAGAGCTGTCACTATCAGTGAAGCAAGCCATCATTAGGCTGAAGAAACAAAACAAACCCATCAGAGAGATAGCAAGAACATTAGGCGTGGCCAAAACAACTGTTTGAAACATTCTCAAAAAGAAGGAATACACCGGTGAGCTCAGCAACACCAAAAGACCTGGGAGACCATGGAAAACAAGTGTGGTGGATGACCGAAGAATTCTTTCCCTGGTGAAGAAAACACCCTTCACAACAGTTGGCCAGATCAAGAACACTCTCCAGGAGGTAGGTGTATGTGTGTCAAAATCAACAATCAAGAGAAGACTTCACCAGAGTGACTACAGAGGTTCACCACAAGATGTAAACCATTGGTGAGCCTCAAAAACAGGAAGGCCAGATTAGAGTTTGCCAAACAACATCTAACAAAGCCTTCACAGTTCTGGAACAAGATCCTATGGACAGATGAGACCAAGATCAACTTGTACCAGAGTGATGGGAAGAGAAGAGTATGGAGAAGGAAAGGAATTGCTCATGATCCTAAGCATACCACCTCATCAGTGAAGCATGGTGGTGGTAGTGTCATGGCGTGGGCATGTATGGCTGCCAATGGAACTGGTTCTCTTGTATTTATTGATGATGTGATTGCTGACAAAAGCAGCAGGATGAATTCTGAAGTGTTTCGGGCAATATTAACTGCTCACATTCAGCCAAATGCTGCAGAATTCATTGGACAGCGCTTCACAGTGCAGATGGACAGTGACCCAAAGCATACTGCAAAAGCAACCAAAGAGTTTTTGAACGGACAGAAGTGGAATGTTATGCAATGGCCAAGTCAATCACCTGACCTGAATCCCATTGAGCATGCATTTCACTTGCTGAAGACAAAACTGAAGGGAAAATGCCCCAAGAACAAGCAGGAACTGAAGACAGTTGCAGTAGAGGCCTGGCAGAGCATCACCAGAGATGAAACCCAGCATCTGGTGATGTCTATGCGTTCCAGACTTCAGGCTGTGATTGACTGCAAAGGATTTGCAACCAAGTATTAAGAAGGGAAAGTTTGATTTATGATTATTATTCTGTCCCATTACTTTTGGTCCCTTAACAAGTGGGAGGCACATATGCAAACTGCTGTAAGTCCTACACCGTTCACCTGAGTTGGATGTACATACCCTCAAATTAAAGCTGACAGTCTGCAGTTAAAGCACATTGTGTTTGTTTCATTCCAACTCCATTGTGGTGGTGTATAGAGCCAAAGATGTTAGAATTGTGTCGATGTCCCAATATTTCTGGACCTGACTGTATATGCCGCCCTTCTCCGGAGATTCATGGCGGCTTACAATGCGTTAAGCAATAGCCTTCATACTTTTGTATATTTTATACAAAGTCAGCTTCTCTTTCTTTTCTTTCTTTCTTTCTTTCTTTCTTTCTTTCTTTCTTTCTTTCTTTCTTTCTTTCTTTCTTTCTTTCCTTCCTTCCTTCCTTCCTTCCTTCCTTCCTTCTTTCTCTTTCTTTCTCTTTTTTTTCTTTTTTTTAAAATTTTGATTTATATGCCGCCCTTCTCCGGAGACTCAGGGCGGCTTACAATGCGTTAAGCAATAGCCTTCATACTTTTGTATATTTTATACAAAGTCAGCTTATCGCCCCCACAATCTGGGTCCTCATTTTACCTACCTTTGAAAGGATGGAAGGCTGAGTCAACCTTGAGCCTGGTGAGATTTGAACTTGCAGTAATTGCAAGCAGCAGATGTTAATAACGGTGCTTTAGTCCACTGTACTACAGGCTCTTTGCCTCTTTGTATTTTGATACAGGAGCACTTACAAAAGTGTAGCTACCGTGTTTCCCCGAAAATAAGACCCTGTCTTATATTTTTTTGAACCCCGAAATAAGCACTTGGCCTTATTTTCGGGGAGGTCTTATTATTTTGGGGCGCATGGAGCAAGACGGAGCTCCTCTTGCCATCTTACCTGATTTCCAGCTCTGCCTCCCTAACCCTAACCAGAGGAAATGGCGGGGACATTGGCTGCACATGCATTTAAATATTTTTGGGGAGGGCTTATTTTCAGGGAGGGCTTATTTTAGCACATGTACTCAAAAGCCCGATTGGGCTTATTATCCGGGGAGGTCTTATTTTTGGGAAAACACGGTACTCCTCGAATTACGGCCACAATTGGAATACCGGGATTTTAATGCATTCTGAACACGCGTAGCTTTCTTTTCTGCAAGGGATTGAAATTGAGAATAAGCCTCCCTTCCAGAGGTGGGTTTCAGGAGGTTCTGACCAGTTCTGGAGAACTGGTAGCGGAAATTTTGAGTAGTTCGGAGAACCGGTAGTAAAAATTCTGACTGGCCTCGACCCCATCGATTCTCTGCCTCCCGAGTCCCAGCTGATCGTGAGGAAATGGGGATTTTGCAGTAACCTTCCCCTGGATTGGGGAGGGAATGGAGATTTTGCAGTATCCTTCCCCTGGAGTGGGGAGGGAATGAAGATTTTACAGTATCCTTCCCCTGAAGTGGGGTGGGAATGGAGATTTTGCAGTATCCTTCCCCTGGAGTGGGGAGGGAATGAAGATTTTACAGTATCCTTCCCCTGGATTGGGGAGGGAATGGAGATTTTGCAGTATCCTTCCCCTGGATTGGGGAGGGAATGGAGATTTTGCAGTATCCTTCCCCTGAAGTGGGGTGGGAATGGAGATTTTGCAGTATCCTTCCCCTGAAATGGGGTGGGAATGGAGATTTTGCAGTATCCTTTCCCTGGATTGGGGAGGGAATGGAGATTTTGCAGTATCCTTTCCCTGGATTTGGGAGGGAATGGAGATTTTACAGTATCCTTCCCTTGCCACGCCCACCAAGCCACGCCCACCAAGCCATGCCACACCCACCAAGCCACACCCACAGAACCAGTAGTAAAAATTTTTGAAACCCACCACTGCTCCCTTCCTACAGGAAGTCCTTTCCTTATGACCACAAACGGGAGCAGGATTTCCAGGGCTAAGAAAGACAGCACTTAACCACCGGCAAGATTAGCAAAAATGTTTAAAAATGCGTCCACCAGATGCTGGGAATCTAATCAGAAACCAGGCACATACTATCACTTGTGGTAAACATGCCCAAAAGCACAAAAAAAAAATGTGCAAAAATGCTGGTAAAAATGTTAAGACAGCCTATAGATTTTAAGCCAGAACTATTTCTGTTAGGCATAATACCAGAAAAATATGATAAAGGGAATACATATTTGATATTACATGTTTTAACAGCAGCAAGAATTGTATTTGCACAACATTGGAAATGTGACGAAAAACCTACGAATAATTTAAAAAATATTGGACTGTGCAGAAATGGACAGACAGACTAACACTAAAGTTAAAAGAAAAAGAAGACACAGAATATTTTCAAACTTGGGACTTATTTTATCCATGGTTGGACAATTGGGGTAGAAATTAGGTTATTAGGAATTTAAGAAGTATTATTATGTAAACAAACAACTCAGACAGTACACTGTGCATGAAGCACTTATTATATTAAAGAGAATAACTCTCTCTCCCTCTATATCTATATAGATATAGTGTGTATCTATATATATAAAAGCGAAAAAAGCATAATCACAAAATCTCCAGAACTGTAAAGTGTACAAACTTGAAATTTGGCACGTATGGCTTCTAGGTGCTCGCTAAGAAAGGATTGTCCGAAATGACCATTAGATCATTAGTATTCCATATACAGTATAATATTCACATGCTCTGATGTTAAGGAGTTAGACGTTCTACTCCCCGGCCCCACCTGAAAAGAACTCTGTTCCAACTGCCAGTTGCCTTATATTAACACGCTCTGATGCTACCCGTTCGCTAAGCTGGGCTTGGGCGTGGCCAGCGCATGAGTCATCCGACTTGGGGGTGGGGACCTCCCCTACTTCCCTACGTAAAATGTCTGCAAGAAAACAACCAAGCTCACCTCCCCCTCCCGCCTAACACACTCTGATGCTACGGAGTTACACATTCTACATTAAGTTCAGGCGTTACATCCCTCCCTCCCTCCCTTCCTCCCTTGTGGTTAGAGTGCAGTATTGCAGGCTAACTCTGCCCACTGCCAGCAGTTCGGTCCTCCCTGGCTGAAGGTTGACTCAGTCTTCCATCCTTCCGAGGTTGGTAAAATGAGGACCCAGATTGTTGGGGTCAAGAGGCCTGACTCTGTAAACCGCTTAGAGAGGGCTGTAAAAGCACTGTGAAGCGGTATATAAGTCTAAGTGCTATTTGTTCCTTCCCTCCCTCCCTTCCTTCTTTCTCTCCCCTTTTCTCCTTCCTTCCTTCCTTCCTTCCTTCCTTCCTTCCTTCCTTCCTTCCTTCCTTCCTTCCTTCCTTCCTTCCTTCCTTCCTTCCATGGTGCGCAGTATTAGAATGCAGTATTGCAGGCTAACTCTGCCGACTGCCAGCAGTTCGATCCTGATTGGCTCAAGGTTATCTCAGCCTTCCATCCTTCCGTGGTCGGTAAAAGGAGGACCCAGATTGTTGGGGGCAAGATTGCTGACTCTGTAAACTGCTTAGAGAGGGCTGTAGAAGCACTATGAAGCGGTATATAAGTCTAAGGGCTATTGCTATCCTAAGGAGCTTTTGTCTAATGGTTTGCTGCAGGGAAGGTTTGTCCCTGAGCTTCCTTAGGGAAAAATCTCTCCCCAAACCTTCATATCCGTTAGCCTCCATCTCCCTTTAACGCCTCTTGTGGTCTCTATAATGAAGCCAGCCAGCGCTCCCCTCGGCCCTCCCCTCAAATAAAAACTGCCTCTGATTTTATTTTATCTTTGGAAGTATTTCCATGCTCCCCCCCCCCTTCTTCTTACAAACAGCAGCGGGGCATTGATAGCGATCAGGACTCCTGTTTCTTTGGAAGGAGAAGGAAAAAAATCACACACACACAAAAAAAGCTTTCTTTGCAAGGGAACTTCAAACTACGGCCCGTTTTGTTTTGATTATTCTCCCTGGAAGGGACACATTTGCGAAAAACACACAGCTCCGCGGTGTTGTGAGACGCAAAGCCAAAAAGGGCAGCCCGGGTGCAGCGTTTAAATATTGATGCCAACTTGGGGGGAAAAGAAAACATACCACATAACACGTAAGATCAATTAAAGGGAGTCAACGCATCGGAATAAATATTTGAGGGTACGAAGGGGCTCCTCTTTCGGAGCTGGGCTGGCTTAATCCCTGCAGGAAAATCAAGGCTGGGTTTTAAAATATGACACACGGGCCATCCTCGATTTACGACAGGTCGTTTAGTGACCGTTCGAAGTTACAATGGTACTGGGGGAAAAAATGGACTTTACAACCTCACTTTAGTGATTAGCCCTTGGGCCATATCAAAGTGCAGAGTTCCAGACACAGATTATTACTAAAATCTGACAAAAGCAATTTAAAATGGAATTGGAATAAAATACGATTTAAAATGGAATTGGAATAAAATACAGTTTCAAATGAAATTCGAATAAAATGAAATAATTTAATATATAGATAAATAAACTAGGATAAAATTATACCATGTTTTCCCGAAAATAAGACCGGGTCTTTTATTAATTTTTGCTGCAAAAGACACATGAGGGCTTATTTTCTGGTTAGGTCTTATTTTGGGGGAAATACGGTACTAAATGCATCCATCTGGGTGACAATCTTAACTAGGGCTTATTTTTGGGGTAGGGCTTATATTACGAGCATCCTGAAAAATCTTGCTAGGACTTATTTTCCCATTGGGTCTTATTTTGGGGAAAATATGGTACTAAATACATCCATCAGGCTGACAATCTTAACTGGGGCTTATTTTGGGAGTAGGGCTTATATTACGAGCATCCTGAAAAAATGCTAGGGCTTATTTTCTGGTTGGGTCTTATTTTGGGGGGAATATGGTACTAAATGCATCCATCAGGCGGACAATCTTAACTGGGGTTTATTTTGGGGGTAGGGCTTATATTATGAGCATCCTGAAAAATCATGCTAGGACTTATTTTCTGGTTGGGTCTTATTTTGGGGGAAATACGGTACTAAATGCATCCATCTGGCTGACAATCTTAACTGGGGCTTATTTTTGGGATAGGGCTTATATTACGAGCATCCTGAAAAATCATGCTAGGGCTTATTTTCCGGTTGGAAACAGGGTATTTCGGTATTACCCCTACAATCTACCCCGAGCAGTCCCACATATGGACTTACGACCGTTTTTCAGACTTAAGACCATTGCAGCATCCCCACGGTCATGTGATCAAAATTTCGGATGCTTGGCCAACTGACTCGTACTTCCACACAACAAAAGTTTCGCTTGGCAACAAAAGTTTTGGGCTCCATTGCGGGTCGTAAGTCGAGGACTACCTGGACCGCAGGGGAGAGGTTAGGATGGTGTGTTAAATCTGTCGTGTTGACGCTAAACGAAAACCAAAAGGTCGTGTTTTATTTTTATTTTTTAACTTGTTAGAAGTGGCTGCTAAGTCATCCTCCCCCCCCCCAAGGTTTTAAATCTGTTTGCTGGTTTTTTTGGGGCGTTTTTTTTTTTTTAATGCAAAAGAGAATTTTTGTTAACCGACTGGTAGCTCCAGGGGTCGTTTGTAGGTTTTTCTTCATCCGTGCTGTTGTTGGCCTGTGAAGTCCACTTCTGCAAGTTTGGTAATTCCTTAAGATTTACTCCACAGCTCATTTATCCCAAATCCGGCATTTCTGAAAGAGTCTTGTTAATTTCCGATCATCTCCCCACTCTGCAGCCTGATTTATCTGGACAGGGAAAAGAGACGGGGTAACCCCCTTACAGGCCTGTACAGGCATTTCCCTCCCCACCCCCAAAGAACAGAAATGTTCTTTTGTTCGCCCCTTCCTTTGATCTCCAGTTATCAAGGCAATAACTTGACAAAACAAAAAAAAAATCTCCTTTCCTCCCAGAATACCAACGTTTCATTTCTGCACAATGCACCCAGCCTTAGACATTTCGCGCGAACTCAACCACATGCATGCAAAACTGGCATATGGCTGTAGTCTTAATTTGCTGTATCGTTTATTTGTACGTTTATTTATTGGGTTTAGATCTTCTTCTGGCAAATCCAAGCTGCATAGATAGGATTCTCTCCTCCTGTTGTTTTCCCCTGGACTGTGACTCTAGATATGGAGAAGTTCTCCAAACTACTACTTCTCCTTCTCCTTCTCATCCTCCTTCTCCTTCCCCTTCCTCTTCTTCTTCTTCCTCTTCTTCTTCCTCTTCTTCTTCTTTGTCGTCTCCTCCTCCTCCTCCTTCCCCTTCCCCTTCTTCCTCATCTTCCTCCTCTTTCCCCTTCCTCTTCTTCTTCCTCTTCTTCTTCCTCCTCCTCTTCTTCTTTGTCATCTCCTCCTCCATCTTCCCCTTCCCCTTCCCCTTCTTCCTCATCTTCCTCCTCCTCTTCTCCTTCTCCTCCTGCTCCTCCTTCTCCTTCTCCTCCTCCTTCCCCTTCCTCTTCTTCTTCCTCCTCCTCTTCTTCTTTGTCGTCTCCTCCTCCTCGCCCTTCCCCTTCTCCTCCTTCTCTTCCTCCTCCTTCCCCTTCCCCTTCCTCTTCTTCTTCCTCCTTCTCCTCCCCCTTCCCCTTCTTCTTCCTCATCTTCCTCATCTTTCTCCTCCGCCTCCTCTTCTCCTTCTCCTCACGCTCCCTCCAGCACTGAGGGAGTAATGAAATGTCTGCAAGAAAATCACCAAACTCAAAGAGCATCAAGGACCCCATAGTTCTCCTCCTCCTCCTCCCAAACAAATGCATCTCAAATTATACACGGGTCTTTTCCTTCTCAACAAGTCCATGGTTATTTCTTGTTCCTTATCATTGTCCAACGCCCTACAAAACAGAGTCCAAACACACATCAACACCAACTGTGTGTGTGTGTGGGGGGGGGAAACAGACAACGTGAAATTGTCTTGAGGTGGGCTGGGAAAAGATGTCGGGTAGTCCTGTGCAAGGAGAAATGAGCCTCTCATCTGGGCTTCTGAAGAACGTCTACAGCTGTGGCTTCTCAAGAGGGAGATACCAAGCCTTATCAGCGCTTAGCTCATTTATTCTCGGTTGCATCAGTTCTATCTTTACCCTGGACTCCATGGCTAAGGAAGATGGGCCGTTGAACTTAGGGGCCCCATGCATATCTCTGGGCCAATAAAGCTGTTGTTATTTAACACGTTGGATACTTGGCTCATGGCCACATTGTTGAGATGATGATTCATGGGTAGAGTTTTGAGTCAAACTCAATTCTTGATGTCTGTGTATCTATTCAATCAGAACAGAGCTGGAAGGGACCTTGGAGGTCTTCTAGTCCAGCTCCCTGCTGAAGCAGAAGAACCTATGCTATTTCAGATAAATGGCTGTCCAGTCTCTTCTTAAAGACCTCCAATGATGGAGCGCCCACGATTTCTGGAGGCAAGCTGTTCCACTGATTAATTGTCCTCAGTGTTAGGAAGTTCCTCCTTAATTCCAGGTTGTTTCTCTTCTTGATCAGTTTCCATCCGTTGCTTCTTGTCCTGCCCTCAGGTGCTTTGGAGAATAATTTGACCGCTCCTCTTCTTTGTGGCAGCCCCTCAAATACTAGAAGATTGCTATCAGGTCACCCCTGTGTCCTCTCTTTTCTCTAGACTGGCCATACCCAATTCTCGCAACCGTTTTTTTTAAAAATTTGATTTATATGCCGCCCTTCTCCGGAGACTTAGGGCGGCTTACAATGTGCTCAGCAATAGCCTTCATCCTTTTGTATATTTATACAAAGTCAGCTTATTGCCCCCACAAACCGGGTCCTCAATTTACCTACCTTAGAAAGGATGGAAGGCTGAGTCAACCTTGAGCCTTGGCGAGATTCGAACCTGCAGTAATTGCAGGCAGCTGGTCTTAATAACCAGCTTAATAACAGGGTGCCTTAGACCACTGTACTTCATATATTTTTGGCTCTAGGCCCCCTTAATCATCTTAGTTGCTCTTTTTTGCACTTTTTCCAATGTCTGAGTACTAGTTACTTGGTGGCAGATTAACACAGTTGGAAGGGACTTTAAAGGTCATCTATTCCAACCCTCTGCTCATGCAGGAGACGCTACCCCATTTCTGACAAATGGCAGTCCAATCTCCCCTTGAAAGCTTCCATTGATGAAGCTCCCGAAGGCAACTTCCGAAGGCAACTTCTGTTCCACGGGTTGATTGTTCTCAATATCAGAAAGTTCCTCCTCATTTCTAGGTTGAATCTCTCCTTGACCAGTTTCCATCCATTATTCCTTGTCTGGCCTTCAAATGGCTTTGGAAAATAGCTTGACCCCCTTCCTCCTCTTTGGGGCAGCCCCTCAAATATTGGAAGATGCTCTCCTGTCTCCCCTGGTCCTTCTCTTCACTAGACTAGCCGTGCCCAGTTCCTGCAACTGTTCATCGCATGTTTTAGCCTGCAGTCTCCTAATCCTCCTGGTTGCTCTTCTCTGCACTCTTTCTAGAGTCTCAACCTCTTTTTTATGGTGTGGTGACCAAAATTGGATGCAGTACTCTAGGTGTGGTCTTACTAACGCTTTATAGAGTGGTATTAGTACCTCACTTGATTGTTCTGTTAATGCAATTTAGGATTGCATTGGCTTTTTTGGCTGCCGCTGCACACTGCTAGCTCATGTTTAGCTGGTTGTCCACTAAGACTCCAAGATCCTTCTCACAGTCACTGCTATTAATTAATTAATTAATTTATTTATTAAATTTTTATACCGCCCCCTCTCCCGAAGGACTCGGGGCGGTGAACAGCCAAGATTAAAAAAACATATAATATAAACATTAAAATACATTTAATTTAATTTATTTTAACCCTGGTTTCCCCCAGTTTATATGTTTATAATTAGAATTATAGAATTAGAATCCTTTTCAGGGAAGTGGCTCTTGCCTGTGCTTTTTCCTGAGAGTATTTTCCCTATTTCTCAGCCCTGGGAATTCTTGCTTGTCTCGTGTTCAAACCATAACCAGGACTGACCCCTGCTTAAGCTTTTTGAGATCGGCCAAAGTTAAGGCGGAGACAGCTTAAAGGCCTGCCTGAAACTAGCTTTTTTTCTCTAGTCGTCTGAAGGTGTTTGGCAGCATCCTCTTATTGCAATGCTGTTTCTCTTCCCCAATTGTTAAGGATATTGTTGTTGTGTTACCAACCAGCAGAGTAAATGCACAAGGAAACGTTGCTGAGAGCAATGAATAAGAGTTATACAAACTGGTTTATCAAAAGCTTACTTTATAGTAGAAAAAACAGTCTCATAGTCTTTAAACAAATTCCAAGTCTTTGCCAGTAAAATCAGTCCAGTTGTTACAGAATCTTCTTACCCAACAAACAGTAGTTGGTTAGAATAACAAACTCACTCTGGTTCACAAACCACAATGGTTGCAGATCCATCAAACGATGATTAGCAGATAACAACTCCTCTCAATGGTAGCTTATCATAGCAGCTTCATCATAATGGCAGCATAGCATAGCAGCTTCATCATCTCATCATCTTCATACACAATTGCAGCATAGCATAGCAGCCACTGAACATGTTACAATACCTTGCTTAAATACTCTCACAACCAGTCATTATCTAATTACAGCATGACTCAGCATTAAAGTCACATAATACATTTACAGATTAAAGTTACAGTACACATATATTGCCTGGACAACTAGTTAGGCTCAAACTATATCCTAACACCAATCCTTGCCTTTTGTCCTCTGATCTTAGAAATATCCCTGATAATTGAGCAGCGAGAGAAGAGTGTCAGGGTTGCAAGTAACACCCCCAACGAAAGAAGACTCCGAGGCTTGAATTTCCTCAAAGTTACATTTTATTAGAGATGTCATATTGGCACATCTGGGAAAACCCGAATCTGAAAGCTTCCAGGTTTTCCCCACCCAAAAGAAAGTTCAAGTTCCTTCCCCTTGCATCCAGGACACACTCTTCTCATGGGGTGGGTGGGTGGGGGTGCAGCCTGTCAGACCGGAAAGCCATCTCTTACAGTTGGGCCTTCAGGCCTGCCACATTTGCCACTGTGGGAAATTGGGAGGGGGGGGACTGCATAGAGTATGGGTGATATGTAGTCAAAATAACATTCTTTTCTCAGAGAGTCAAGGCCAAGGTGCCCTGCAGCTGCATGAGGTGACTGGGAGGTATCTTCCGTTTTAGAGAGTTAACACAGGGGGTTAAAATCATTCACTTAACCACCTCTCCGCACCCTCCCACCCTCAAGGGGGACCCTTTGGCTTATCAGGATATTTGTTATGGAATTGCTTAACCAGTCTAGCTGTCTTCACATTCCAACTCTTAACCCAGGTAGCTTCAGGCAAAGGGTACCCTTTCCAATGAACCAAATATTGTAAAAAGATGATTTAGAGGATTGGAGGCGAAAACATATGAAGAATGGTTGCAGGAACTGGGTATGTGTAATTTAATGAAAAGAAGGACTAGGGGAGACATGATAGCAGTCTTCCGATATCTCAGGGGCTGCCCCAAAGAAGAGGGAGTCAAGCTATTCTCCAAAGCCCCTGAGGGCAGGACAAGAAGCAACGGGTGGAAACTCATCAAGGAGAGAAGCAACTTAGAACTCAGGAGAAATTTCCTGACAGTTGGAACAATTAACCAGTGGAACAACTTGCCACCAGAAATTGTAAATGCTTCAACACTGTACGTTTTTAAGAAGAGGTTGGATAACCATTTGTCTGAAGTGGTGTAGGTTTTCCTGTCTAGGCAGGGGGTTGGACTAGAAGACCTCCAAGGTCCCTTCCAACTCTGTTATTCTATTCTATTCTATTCTATTCTATTCTATTCTATTCTATTCTATTCTATTCTATTCTATTCTATTCTATTCTATTCTATTCTATTCCATTCCATTCCATTCCATTCCATTCCATTCCATTCCATTCCAAGACCCAACCATTCCATTCGGAAGACCCAATGGCTTCCAGGTCTGACAAAGAGATGCCTTTCCTTCCTAGGACAAACTTCATCCCTTTTTGTTTTTTGTTTTAAAAAAGAAAATTTAAAGCAGAAACACGTGGAAGGATCAGAAATATCTCGAGGGATTAGGGGAGGAAAAAACTTTCTGAATCAGGACTTCTTACAGCTCGTACTCGGGCGAGAATCAATGGGGGTCGGCCTGACCTGCGACCTCCCGAACGGGTCGGCGTGGATTTCAGCCAAAAACCATCCACAGAATTCTTTTGTTGGCCTCTTTGAGAGACCCAGCCGGTGCAAGGGTCCGACTCAAAAAGGCCAGAGAAGCAGAATCTCTTTTTTTTTCCCAGGCTCTGGAAACAGTAGTCCTCGTTTCCTCAGAAAAGGCGGTTTTAATAGGCTTCCGCCGGCCCGTGTGCAATAGGAACTGACAGCTTCCTGGCTCGGCCCTGACATCGGCCTGGGCGTTGAGGAATGGTGTGTGTGTGTGTGTGTGTGTGTGTGTGTGCAGGCAGCTGGGGTGGGGTGGATTTTGGCCGTGCAACTTTGCAGAGAAGAAAACAGCCCTTGGCCAGGATTGCAAGATCCTTCTCTGCTCCCAAACGGCCGCGTTCCCCGTTTTTGGAGCTTGTTTTGAGGAAGAAGGAACAACAACAAGAGCAACAAGAGAATTCTGAGGAAAAACAACAACGTTACCGTACTTTTCGGAGTATAAAACACACTCTCCCCGCTACCCCCAAGAGGGTGGAAATGTTGGTGCACCAAATACAGCCATTTTCGGCCTCCAGAAACCCCGCCCTGCACGTCCCATTTTCACCAAAAACAGGCCCATTTTTCGCAAAAACAGGGCGTGCAGAGGGTTTGGGAGGCCTGTAGAGTGCTCCTGGGGACTGGGGAGGGCAAAACCATGACAAGTGGGGGGGGAGGGTTTGGATGGTAAAAAACGGGCCGGTTTTTCACGTAAACTAGCTTTTTTACCCTCCCCAGCTGCCAGGAGCACTCTGCAGGCCTCCCAAGCACTCCGTGCATCCTGTTTTTTGCGAAAAATGGGCACGTTTTTGGCCTCCCAAATCCCCCCACATACTCTTGGTGGCTGCGGAGGGCAAAAACTTTTTTTCCTTGTTTGCCTCTTCGAAATCTTGGTGCGTCTTATACTCCGGTGCATCTTATAGTCCGAAAAATACGGTAGTTTGATGAAAAGAAGGACTAGGGGAGACATGATAGCATGGTTCCAATATCTCAGGGGCTGCCCCAAAGAAGAGGGAGTCCAGCTATTCTCCAAAGCCCCTGAGGGCGGTACAAGAAGCAATGGGTGGAAACTCATCAAGGAGAGAAGCAACTTAGAACTGAGGAAGAATTTTCTGACAGTGAGAACAATGAATCAGGGGAACAACTTGCCTCCAGAAGTTGTGAATGCTCCAACACTGGAAGTTTTAAAGAAGATGTTGGATAACCATTTGTCTGAAGTGGTGTAGGGTTTCCTTCCTAAGCAGGGGGTTGGACTAGAAGACCTCCAAGGTCCCTTCTGCTGGCAGCTGATGGGCCATAACAGATTCTTAAAAACGAGATGTGGCAGACTAAAACTAGCCATCATGCAGTTCTTACCACTGAGGAGTCGTGGGTGCTCCATCACTGGAGGGTGGGCATTTCTCTGAAATGGTATGGGATCTCCTGCTTGAGCAAGGGGTTGGGATTAGGAGACCTCCAAGGTCTCTTCCAGCTCTATTCTGATTGATTGCATTTCCATCTCAGTTGGACGTCCTGCTTGCAGGCGTCACGAAGAGGCAACCTTTCAATTCTATGTTCCTTTCCATGCCTCTGCTGACTCAGGCCACGTCCTCGGGAAGCCACTCAGCGACCGTGTTAGCCAAAAATGCTGACTTCCCAAGGGAGATTCTTCAGTTACGGATCTCGAGGCAGATCCCACAAGGATCAACCCAGGTTCTTTGGCGTGGTAGACGTGTAAACACGGCACCTGAGTGAACATTGCAAGGTTGACCGGCCGTGATTATATTTATTGTAAAAGGAAGGCCATTTTTGGCTCTCTCGGCTGTGGATCATTCACTCGGCTTCCGAAAAACTCTTTTAATCTTCTTTAGAGGCTGGCGGTGAGAAACCATGCAGAATTAGAACTAATAACTGGACCAGTAGTGGGTTGCTACTGGTTCTCTCTGGTTCTTGCGAACCGGTAGTGGAAATTTTGAATAGTTCGGAGAACCGGTAAATACCACCTCTGCCTGGCCCCGCCCCCAATCTATTCGCTGCCTCCCGACTCCCAGCTGATCGGCTACAAGGAAAAAAATCAGGGCTCACTTGACAAAGAAGAGAAGAAAAAAAAACAAGACACCGTGTTTTTAAATTGAGAAGCCAAGAAGCCTCCCAACTGATTGGCTAGAACCGATCCGCTCCTTGTAAACCGCTCGGTGGTGGTAGATTGGCAATTTTTTTTTTTAATTTGATTTATATACTGCCCTTCTCCAGAGACTCAGGGCGGCTTACAATGTGCTCAGCAATAGCCTTTATCCTTTTGTATACAAAGTCAGCTTATTGCCCCCACAACTGGGTCCTCAACTGACCTACCTTAGAAAGGATGGAAGGCTGAGTCAACCTTGAGCTTTGGCGAGATTCGAACCTGCAGTAATTGCAGGCAGCTGGTCTTAATAACCAGCTTAATAACAGGGTGCCTTAGACCACTGTACTACCAAGGCTCTTGAGGCCAAGCTGCCTGAAAGCGGTTTCCGATGCTCTCGGTGGTGGCAGAGTGGCAAAAAACTGTTTAAACTCTTGCCGTGGCACTTCAAAGGGCCGCCCTACAGCTGATCAGCAGTAAAAGGCAGTGTGGTGGTAGACCAGTGCGCTCCAAAAACAAATGGGTAGATCGGTACAGCTCTGCAATCAGTTAAAAGCCTGGTAGACCAGTACTGTCAGCGTCTCAGAACTGACATAGAAAAGGGAGGAGAAGCCTGAACTTTTGCCTGCTAAATCCCTTTGAAGATTCGGTCTCCTCGGAGATGGGGAGGGGGGGAGACATTCCTGTGACCTGACAAAGAAAGGAATCAGGAAAGTGACTTGGAAGATAGCCAATGAGAAGCAGAGAATTGGGGATCGGAAAGGGAGGGATTGGGGGGCAAAGGTCAGTACTGACCGCGAAAAGAGTCAGGATCAGATTGCTCTGCTCGAATAAAGAGAAAATTTCCTTAAAGATCGGCAGTTTGGAAGTTCATTTATTTTGAGATAGCATCGAAACCTGACAGTACTTCTGCTAAATCCTAAAGAATTGTTTGTCCCTTGACCATCAAACCACGCCCACAAAATAAGCCATGGCCACAGAACCGGTAGTAAAATTTTTTAGAACCCACCCCTGAGCTGGATGGTCAGCCTAGCGAGGCGGCGTTGAACTATATTGAAGCCGTGGTGGGGTTCATGGAAGATGCACCATCGTTCAAGGTTCCTGCTGCACCTCTGGTTGAAGGCCAAGAGAAAGGAGCTGTCGTAAAAATATCCCAATAAGAAAAGCAAAGCGGAAACCACAAGCAATAAATCTTACTTTAAGATTCAGAGGTTTCTTTCGTGAGCAATTTGGAGCACAAATAGTCATCATAACACAATTTATGTCAATAACCCATTGCAACGAGGCCCAGAGACAATAGCTAGGTCCAGCAAGGAGTAGCTATGGCCAGTGGCCCTGATTTCATCCCAAGACATTCTTCTTATACTTTTCTGCACGCATTTCACAGCTGACTTCCTTGTCTTGCTTACTGTCTGTCAGTAAGTCTCAAACCTCTATCCATTTGGCTACTTTCACTTTCCTATTCCTCACAGTTTCAACGTCCTGATTCCAAATATATTGCAAAAACTACGCGCTTTGCAAAATCACATTTCATAGCAGCAGCTCCGCAGGATGACAAATAGTCCTGATACACTTTGAAATCTTTCTATCTAAAGCTTTGGTTTCATGGTACCCTGTTTCCCCCAAAATAAGACATCCCCTGATAATAAGCCCAATTGGGCTTTTGAGTGCATGGCAATAAGGCCAAGCGCTTATTTCAGGGTTCAAAAAAATATAAGACAGGGTCTTATTTTCGGGAAAACACGGTTATCTATCTGTCTGTCTGTCTGTCTGTCTGTCTGTCTGCCTGCCTGCCTGCCTGCCTGCCTACCTACCTACCTACCTACCTACCTATCTATCTATCTATCTATCTATCTATCTACCCAATCAGGCTTTTGAGCGCATGGCAATAAGGCCAAGCGCTTATTTCAGGGTTTAAAAAAATATAAGACAGGGTCTTATTTTTGGGGAAACACGGTATCTATCTATCCTATCTGTCTGTCTGTCTGTCTGTCTGTCTATCCAATCCATCTATCATCCATCAATCTATCCTATCCTATCTATCTAGCTATCTAGCTATCTAGCTATCCATCCATATCTATCTGTCTGTCTGTCTGTCTATTTATCATCCATTCATATTTATCATCTGTTTGTATGTCTGTCTATCATCCATCCATATCTGTCTGTCTGTCTGTCTGTCTGTCTGTCTATCTATCATCTATCTATCTATCTATCTATCTATCTATCTATCTATCTATCTATCTATCTACCTACCTACCTACCTATCTACCTACCTATCTATATTTATATTTATTTATTGGTTCGATTTATATGCCGCCCTTCTCCAGAGACTCAGGGCGGCTTACAATGCATTAAGCAATAGCCTTCATACTTTTGTATATACCTGCTTAGTAGGGCTTTCGCCTCCCCCCCCAGCGATGTTATTTTTATACAAAGTCAGCTTATTGCCCCCACAATCCGGGTCCTCATTTTACCTACCTCGGAAGGATGGAAGGCTGAGTCAACCTTGAGCCTGGTGAGATTTGAACTTGCAGTAATTGCAGGCAGCTGGTGCTACTTAACAGCACTTTAGTCTGCTGCGCCACCAAGGCTCTTCTATCTATCTATCTATCTATTTATCTATCTATCTATCTATCTATCTATCTATCTATCTATCTATCTATCCACCCTGTTTCCCCGAAAATAAGACATCCCTTGATAATAAGCCCAATCAGGCTTTTGAGTGCATGGCAATAAGGCCAAGCGCTTATTTCAGGGTTCAAAAAAATATAAGACAGGGTCTTATTTTCAGGGAAACATGGTTGATTTTTTTTTTTTAGGGCCTGCTATCCTTCTGAGACCTCTGGACTCTGGTAGTCCAATAGGCTCTTTGTCCGTGTCTCACAGAACGCTACTGGAGTTCTGCTGGGTTTGCACTCCAGTAGGGATTTGTGCGCCAAGCGAAGTGTCCACCGTTCTTAATCCCTGTCCAGTTCAGTGCACTGACCTCCCTTCCTTCCTCGCTCCTGCATGTCTGAGCAGCTTACTGGAGATCAAATATAGTCTCTGCAGCCACATGAGATACCTGCTAATCATTATTGGGTTTAGCAAGTGGCCGAAAGAAAGGAGATTACGCTTGAAAAAGAAGGGAATGTCGCAGGTTGTGGACCCCCTTCTGGTTCTGAGTGTTTTCCAAAAAGCCGAGTGATTGGGGTGGGGAGATTGTTTAATTTTGATTTATTCCCTTGTATCGCGGCCCTTACCCCTGGCGGCTTACAGTGCAGCGATCTAAAATACAATAACCCCCCAAAATAATCCAGCTCAAATCAAAGGCTGGATCGGTTACAACCAGAACTGCACAACAGTTGGGTTTTTTTCCCAAGAGACAACTCAACTTTCTGTTTGTTTTTTTTTCTTTGAAGACGTTTTGCTTCTCATCCAAGAAGCTTCTTCAGCTCTGACTGCATGGTGGGGAATGGAAGGATTGATACTCCTTGCAGACAGCTGGTCAGACAGCAAGGAGGATAAATCCTTCCATTCCCCACCATCATCTGGTCAGAGCCGAAGAAGCTTCTTGGATGAGAAGCGAAATGTCTTCAAAGAATAACCAAGGAAGTCCAGTTGCCTCTTGAAAAAAATCACCTTTGGGACAACCATGACCTGGAGGACAGAGAATCTCCATTAGATGATCAGTTCTTGTAAAAGGGAAATAGATTCAGTGACCTGTTTGCCTGCTTTAACCTCCCATCTTCTTTTTCGCTGTGGTCTCACTATTACTATTTGTGTCACCCCTCTGCTTTCTCCCAAGAATTCACAGCAGCACCCAAGGTCTTCTTTTTTGCTTTTGATAATCCTCAATCCCCATGTATGTCACGGTAGCTGAAAGGCGCTGTCTAGACCACGGTCTGTCCCCCCCCAACCCAGGAAAAGCTTCTTAGCTGGGTGAGGCCATGAAAATCACCCTGTCCTAATCTTCAATTAGTACGTGTATTGTCTTCATGTTGAATTTTAGACGTTTCATTCCCGCCGTCTTCTGTTTTGCAAACTGCCCTACATTTTTTGAAAGAATCTTAAGTGCTTAGTTCTTCTGGAGTAGGTAAAATAAGAGGAAGGAGTCCTTGTTGACTTAGGTCCCTTCTTGGGACCTTCTCCCAAGAAGGTCTTTGCAAGAGACAGACAACTCAGGAAATGGAGGAGAAAGGCGCCTCCTGCTAGACCAGGAGTTGGCAACCCGTGGCTCTGGAGCCGCCTGTGGCTCCTTCATCCCTCTGCTGCGGCTCCCTGTCGCTCAAAATATGCGTCACAACCGCCAATGCGCAACACCCGCCGGCATGTGATTTATTGAGCTTTTCGACCCATCTTTTTTATACGGAGTTCAAAAGAGCCTTGGTAGTACAGTGGTTTAAAGCACCCTGTTATTAACACAGCTGCCTGCAATTACTGCAGGTTCGAATCTCGCCAGGCTCAAGATTGACTCAGCCTTCCATCCTTTCTAAGGTAGGTAAATTGAGGACCCAGTTTGTGGGGCCAATAAGCTGACTTTGTATAAATATACAAAAGTATGAAGGCTATTGCTTAGCGCATTGTAAGCTGCCCTGAGTCTCCGGAGAAGGGCGGCATATAAATCAATTTTTTTAAAAAAAATGTTTTTGTTGCATGCAGAAATTAAAATGTGTTTTCTCTGTAGCAGGTCATTGATTTCATAAATGCAACACACTATAGTTTTTTTTATATATACATAGCATAAAGGTAAAAAGTGATATATGCAGTGTTATTTTCATTTTAGATGTCAAAAAGGTTTTGTGGCTCCCGGTGTTTTCTTTTCTGTGGGGAAATGGGTCCAAATGGCTCTTTGAGTGTTTAAGGTTGCCGACCCCTGTGTTAGACAGTGAAACCGGACTATTGCTGTTGTTAAAAGAGAGAACTGTGTAAGTCGTTAAGCGAAGATCTCTCCTGTTCATGACTTCCGACTTCCTGCTGGTTTCCCCATTGACTGTGACTCTGGAAAGCCAGCAGGAAATATCAGAAATGGATGGTTTTTGTAAAATGATTGGGTCGTCTTGGGTGAAGTTGTGACCTAGGCTTATGGAGTCATTACAAGACACAATTAGTCCCAAACAAACCTATTTTATTGTAACAGCTGAGAATTAAGGTCATTCCCAGCTGTGTCCCAATTAGATGCAAAACAAGGCCTTCGGAAGAAGTCCTTCGGGATAATCACCAACCTTTATCTTCTTCAACACCCTACCAAAGGCCTTACTTGGCAAAGCCCCACGAAGTTCAGAGACAAACAAGAGATGCTGACTGGAAACAGAGTTAGCAACGTTGCTTTCCTTTAAAAGGCCCCAAGTGCTTTTGTTTCTCTTTTAAGCCTTCTGGGAGGGGCCAATCATCTCCTGGCCTTACTCCTGAGTCGTCCCTTTTGCTTTAGCTGCTCTTGCCTTCTGACAGCTCTGCGCATGCGTGCACTAGGAACAGGCTCCTCCTGTTCCTCTGCCTCTCTGCTGTCCGACTCTGGAGGCTCCGGAGTCTGCACATCACTCCCAGATGGCCCTGGTCCCATTTCTGCCTTCGACACAGAGCCCTCGTCCGGGCCTTCCCCACACTCCAGGACTGGCCCATGTTCCTCCCCAGCCTCCTCACTGTCTGACTCCGCTGCCAGCTCCGCAGGCTGCTGGCGGACCACAACAGGTGGCTGGGAGAAGCTGAATTGCACAGCCTTCATTTTTTTCTCTATTTGCCGAGAGGCCGTGTCCTTTTTTTCTTCTCATTCCTGGTCAAGAGTTTGAAAGGCTCTCTGGCTGGCTGCTGTGTTCTTCTACAGGCTTTGTGGGGCGATGGGGGGCGGGGGGGAGCGGGTAGCTTGAGGCCACAATGCTTTTTACCCTGGGATTTAAGTTACGATGTGCTTTTCTCCCCCTCCCTTTCCTTCTCTCGCTGTGAAAAGAAGAGGGGCTTACAAGGCGCCCATCGACCCTTTCCCTTTCTCCAGAAGCATTCAGGCAAGCAAGCCCGAGCAGTGGATTTGGCTCCGTGCCCCCCCTCCCTTCCCCTCAGCAAAGGAGGTGCCAGCTATCCAACTGCATCTGAGCTTTGCCTGGAAATCTGCTTATTGAGGGCAGCATCTTGGCGTCTCCCTGGTTCCGTTGCAATCCATTCTCCTCCATAGTCAATATCAATCAATCAGAATAGAGCTGGAAGGGATCTTCGAGGTCTTCTAGTCCAACCCTCAGCTCAAGCAGGAGACTGTACACCATTTTCAGACATGTGGCTGTCCAGTCTCTTCTTAAAAACCTCCAGTGTTGGGGCACCCACAATTTCTGGTGGCAAGCTGTTCCACTGGTTAATTGTCCTCACTGTTAGGAAGTTTCTCCTTCATTCCAGATTGATTAGTTTCCATCCATTGTTTCTTGGCCTGCCTTCTGGTGCTTTGGAGACTAAGTTGACCCCCTCTTCAAATACTGGAAGACCACTATCATGTCCCTCCTAAATCCTTCTTTTCTTTAGACTAGCCAAACCCAATTCCTGTGTCAGACTTCGATTCTATCTCAAAATAAATGAATTTCCAAACTGCCAATCTTTAAGGAAATCTTCTCTTTATTTGAGCACAGCAACCGGATCATGACTCGATGCGGACAAGACTGACCTTTTGCCCCCCAATCCCTCCCTTTCCGATCCCCAATTATCTGCTTCTCATTGGCTATCTTCCAAGTCACTCCACTGACTTCTTGTCTCGTCATTTCACAGGAATGTCCCCCCTCCCTTCATTTCCATGACGACCCAGCTTCAAAAGGATTTAGCAGGCAAAAGTTCAGGGCTTATCTCTTTCCTCTCTATGCCAGCGGTGAGACGCTGACATCCTGCACCTGTTCTTCATATGTTTTACTTTCCAGGCCTTTGATCATTTTAGTTCCTCTTCTTTGCATTTTTTCCAAAGTATGAGTGCCAGTTTCTTGGTGGCATTGGAACCACTTTCAGGGAAGTGACTGACTTAGTTGCTATGCCTATACCAGGAGTCAGCAACCTGCGGCTCTGGAGCCGCATGTGGCTCTTTCACTGCTCTGCTGCGGCTCCCTGTCACTCAAAATACGCGTCACAACCGCCAATGTGCGACACCCGCCGGCACGCAATTTATTGAGTTTTTCAACCTCCTGGTAGGCCAACCATGAATAAATCCAAGAAAAGAAAAGTTTCAGAAGAAAACAAAATGTTTAATTCGACTACATTTGCTAGTTTTGTGGCCGCTCAAGAAATAGTCAGGCACTGGAAGGGTTTTGTGGCTCCTGGTGTTTTCTTTTCTGTGGGAAACGGGTCCAAATGGCTCTTTGAGTGTTTAAGGTTGCAGACCCCTGGACTATACATTGGCTGACCTTGTTACCATGTCCTATTCCAGCCAGTCCCCAATGGCTGACCGGTTGCCATGTCTATCCCAGTTCATGAATATTCTGACAGCTTGCCTGTTCCTTTCCAGACAAGTCCAGTCTCTTTTTAAAAAAATCTCCAGTGATGGAGCACCCACAACTTCTGGTGGCAAGCAGTTCCACTGGTCGATTGTCCTCACTGTTAGGAAGTTCCTCCTCAATTCCAGGTTGCTTCTCTCCTTGATGAGTTTCCATCCGTTGTTTCTTGTCTGGCCTTCTGGTGCTTTGGAAAATAAGTTGAACTTCTTTGTGGAGACCAGTGTGACTCAGTTTGATTCTCTCTGGGGCCAGGGGTGACCCTGAACAGCAAATCCGACCCAGAATCTGGAGGTCCGTGATCGGAAAAAAGAGGGTTCCAAGTTGCCTTATGCCACTTGGGTGGGGAAAAAAGAAAGTTTTGTCATGAAGAAAATGGGAAAGACAGTGTTTTTTTTTTTTTAAAGGACATCCCATTTCTGAACTGTCCTCAGTTCAGTTTCCTGTAATTTTCCCATCCGAAACTTTCTTCCTTTTCAAACAACCCAGCAAATGTGGAATTATCCAGCCAACCCTCTTGGTAAGAACAAATGCTAGGCAGAATTTATTTATTTATTTATTTATTTATTTATTCATTCATTCATTCATTCATTCATTCATCCATCAACCATCCATCCATTTAATTATTTAATTATTTATTTATTTACCCACCCTGTTTCCCCAAAAATAAGACATCCCCTGATAGTAAGCAAATGCTAGGCAGAATTCATTCATTCATTCATTCATCCATCCATCCATCCATCCATCCATCCATCCATCCATCCATTTAATTATTTAATTATTTATTTATTTACCCACCCTGTTTCCCCAAAAATAAGACATCCCCTGATAATAAACAAATGCTAGGCAGAATTTATTCATTCATTCATTCATTCATTCATTCATCCATCCATCCATCTATCCATCCATCCATCCATCAACCATCCATCCATTTAATTATTTAATTAATTATTTATTTACCCACCCTGTTTCCCCAAAAATAAGACATCCCCTGATAATAAACAAATGCTAGGCAGAATTTATTCATTCATTCATTCATTCATTCATTCATTCATTCATCCATCTATCCATCCAACCATCAACCATCCATCCATTTAATCATTTAATTAATTATTTATTTACCCACCCCAAAAATAAGACATCCCCTGATAATAAGCAAATGCTAGGCAGAATTTATTTGTTTGTTTATTTATTTATTTGTTTATTTGCCCTGTTTCCCCAAAAATAAGACATCCCCTGATAATAAACCCAATCGGGCTTTTGAGCGCCTGCGCTAAAATAAGCCTCCTTCCCCCCCCAAAAAAATAAGTCCTCCCCGAAAATATTTAAACGAGAGCTGGAAATCAGGTAAGACGGCAAGAGGAGCCCCGTCTTGCTCCATGCGCCCCAAAATAATAAAACCTCCCCGAAAATAAGGCCAAGCGCTTATTTTGGTGTTTCAAAAAAAATATAAGACAGGGTCTTATTTACGGGGAAACACGGTTATTAGTTTGTCAACCATGTACAAGATAGCAGGTATGAATATGTACATGGACATGAACGAGGGAAATGAATACAAATAAATGGGGACAGTAGGACAGGGACGGTAGGCACGCTGGTGCGCTTATGCACGCCCCCTTTACGGACCTCTGAGGAATAGGATGAGGTCCATGGTAGACAGTGAGGTGGAAGCTGTGAGGGTTTGAGGCTGCAACAACGGAGTTGGGTAGAGCATTCCAGGCGTTGACCACTCTGTTGCTGAAGTCGTATTTCCTGCAATCGAATTTGGAGCGGTTTCCCTTGAGTTTGTATCAATTGTTTGCCCGTGTATTATTGAGGTTGAAGCTGAAGAAGTCGTTGACAGGTAAGACGTTATAGCAGATAATTTTGTGTATTATGCTTAGCTCGGACCACAGGCGGCGTTGTTCTAGATTGTCGAAGCCCAAAATTTCAAGCCTGGTGGCATAAGGGATTCTGTTGTGAGCAGAGGAGTGGAGGACTCTTCTTGTGAAATACTCTGCACCCGCTCAGTCATATTAAAGTCTGATATACAGTGTGGATTCCAGGCAGACAAGCTGTATTCAAGAATTGGTCTGGCAAAGGTTTTGTATACCCTAGTTAGCAATACAGTGTTACCGGATAAGAAGCTTCGCAAAATTAGGTTAACAATCCTTAATGCCTTTTTGGCAATGCTGGTAACAGTTCATGGCTACTCTTTCAGGGAGGGGAACTTCCTAACTTTTCCTGCAAAAAAAAAAAAAGGACAATTATGGGACAGATAGATCCCTGAAGGGAAGAGACTTCCCTTCTTCTGGTAGAATCCATGCCCTTGGAGGCACACACTGGTGTCCCTTTGTGTTGATTTCATGGCCTTCCCCTTGTCCTGCCGAAGACCGGCCAATCTGTTCTAAGTTTAAGAAAATCTTCTCACTGGATATGCAGAGATTTCAAAACTAAGATCATGGCATCCGGCCCTCTCAATTCCTGGCAAATATAGATGGGGAAGAAATGGAGGTAGTGACAGATTTTATTTTCCTGGGCTCCAAGATCACTGCAGATGGGGACTGCAGCCAAGAAGTTAAAAGACACTTGCTCCTGGGGAGAAAAGCCATGGCAAATTTAGACAGCTTACTAAAAAGCAGAGACTTCACCCTGCCAGCAAAAGAGCGTATAGTCCAGGCGATGGTTTTCCCAGCTGCAATGGATGGCTGTGAAAGTTGGACCGTACGGAAGGCTGAGCGCCAAAGAATTGAGACCTTTGAACTCTGGTGCTGGAGGAGACTCCTGCGAGTCCCTTGGACTGCAAGGCCATCCAACCGGTCAGTCCCGGAGGAGATCAACCCTGACTGCTCTTTAGAAGGCCAGATCCTGAAGAGGAAACTCAAATCCTTTGGCCACCTTAATGAGAAGGAAGGACTCCCTGGAGAAGAGCCTAATGCTGGGAACGATGGAGGGCAAAAGAAGAAAGGGACGGCAGAGAACGAGGTGGCTGGATGGAGTCACTCAAGCAGTCAGCGTGAGCTTAAATGGACTCCACAGGATGGTAGAGGACAGGAAGGCCTGGAGGAACGTTGTCCATGGGGTCACGATGGGATGGACACAACTTCGCAACTAACAACAGCAATAGATAGATGATAGGTAGGTAGGTAGGTAGGTAGGTAGGTAGATCCAAGGAACTCCTGCGAGTCCCTTGGACTGCAAGGGGATCCAACCGATCAGTCCTAGAGGAGATCAACTCTGACTGCTCTTCAGAAGGCCAGATCCTGAAGAGGAAACTCAAATCCTTTGGCCACCTAATGAGAAGGAAGGACTCCCTGGAGAAGAGCCTAATGCTGGGAACGATGGAGGGCAAAAGAAGAAGAAGGGGACGGCAGAGAACGAGGTGGCTGGATGGAGTCACTGAAGCAGTCGGTGTGAGCTTAAATGGACTCCGGAGAATGATAGAGGACAGGAAGGCCTGGGTCTCGATGGGTCAGACGCGACTTCGCGACTAACAACAAGTGTTTCTCGAAGGAGCAACGCTCTCTCTCTCTCAAAAAAGGCCAAGCTGGGGCAGGAACCCAACCCAAGATGGAGATGTTTGGGAGAAAGCTTTCTCTGGATGGAACCAGGAGAGGAAAGTTGTGAGACGCAAGGCCGGCTTTATTTATCCGGAACCTTCTTTCCTCCCCATTCATTAATTAAGCCTTCCTAAGGCACCTTCTCCAGTTGCCAAGCAACTGTGGTAGTAGTTGTTAAATCCTGCCACTTTTTATTAACCCTTTGGCCCTGGGTAAGTTGGCCGTCTTCTCTTTTAGCGCTAATGCATTGTGCATTAGCACTTCACTTGGGGGAAGCCCGGCTCTTCTCCCTCCCTCCTCCGCTCCCCAACTCCACTTGAATGAGGGGAAGGGGAGGTGGGTGGGTTGGGGGGATGCCACCGAAGGAGGCAGGACAGCTTCTGTTTTTGGGCTGGGTTTGCCGGAGTCTAGAAGGCATCTGTCAAGGGGGCAAAGACCTCTACGCTTCTGCTGACAGAAGCCGGCGGAGAGAGATTAGAGAACTACTTCCTCTTCCGAAAAAAACAAGAAGATTCCCGGGAGGTTTCAGCCTGATAATGAGCGGAGGTGGCGGGGCAGAGGAGGTGTGAGAGGAGGAGAACCACATGTGGAGGCTGGAAAAGGGCTCCTGATAGCCCCTGTGGAGTTCTTGGAGCATCTTCGAAGGGCATTGTCCTACGAAAAAGCTGGTGGAGAAGATTGGCCTTGAGGTTGCTGGGTTGACACAGTCCAGCCTCTTTCTAGAAGAATCTCTCTTCTTTTTTTAAAAAAAATAAGTTTTGTTTGTTTTATTTACATAACATTCAATTTTCATCAAACAGTGTGCGGTCTGGGTACAGTTATGTTGAAGTAGTCGTAACGTCCCTCAGATCCTGGAGTTTCAACTCCTACCCGCAAAACGATGCTATAGAGCACTGCACACCAGAACAACTAGACACAAGGACAGTTTTTCCCCCGAACGCCATCACTCTGCTAAACAAATAATTCCCTCAACACTGTCAAACTATTCACTAAGTCTGCACTACTATTCATCTTCTCATTGTTCCCACCACCCATCTCCTCCCACTTATGACTGCATGACTCTAATTTTGTTGCTTGTATCCTTATGATTTATATTGATATTGTTTCCTGATTGCTTATTTGTACCCTATGACTATCATTAAGTGTTGTACCTTATGATTCTTTCTTGATGAACGTATCTTTTCTTTTATGTACACTGAGAGCGTATGCACCGAAGACAAATTCCTTGTGTGTCCAATCACATTTGGCCAATAAAAAATTCTCTTCTCTTCTCTTCTCTTCTCTTCTCTTCTCTTCTCTTCTCTTCCCCTCCCCTCCCCTCCCCTCCCCTCCCCTCCCTTCCATTCCCTTTCATTCCCTTCCCTTCTCTTCTCCTCCCCTCCCCTCCCCTTCTTTTCCTTTCCTTTCCCTTCCCTTCCCCTTCCCTCCCCTCCCTTCCCTTCCCCTCTTCTCTTCTCTTCTCTTCTCTTCTCTTCTCTTCTACAAAAATTCTATAGTACAAAACTTTGTTGTGGTATTCATCACCACAATATTAATAATACCGTGTTTTCCCGAAAATAAGACCCTGTCTTATATTTTTTGAACCCCGAAATAAGCCCTTGGCCTTATTTTTGGGGAGGTCTAATTATTTTGGGGCGCGTGGAGGAAACCTGAGGAAATGGTGGGGACTGGCTGTGCATGTGTTTAAATATTTTCGGAGAGGGCTTATTTTCGGGGGGGGTTATTTTAGTGCATGCACTCAAAAGCCCGATTGGGCTTATTATCAGGGGAGATCTTATTTTAAGGGAAACGGGGTATACTAACATGATAATATAATAACAATAATAATACTTAACATCATCTTCTTTAACAACTCTCCACTTTAACATTTCCTCTTTTTTATATCTCTTCTTTTCTAACTTCTGTTTCTGTTGTCTAGCCATTGATAGAATAATAATAATAACTTTATTGTCATTGTACGTATGTACACAGTATACCCATAAAACGAAATTCACTTAACAAGATCAGGTCAATCATTTATTGATTAGCCCTTGTGCCATATCAAAGTGCAGCGCTCCAGAAACAATTATTACAAAAGTTTGGTAAAAACATTTTAAAATTAAATTGGAATAGGAATAAAACACAATTTAAAATAAAATTAGAGTAAAATACGTTCTCGAATGAAATAAGAATAAAATACAATAATTTAAAATACAAATTAAATATGATTAAAATTATATTACAAAGATCAGGTCCCACATACATAACAATCCCCAAATACACTCCCACCCACCACAAATAATTCCCCACCCCTAAACCACCCAAACATCCACACAACAGACCAAGTAATATGTCCCATATCAAATAATATTCAGTTTCTTCTTTATCCTTAATAGTAAGTGTTAGTCTATCCATTTCTGCACATTCTAATATTTTCTTAACCACATTCCCCTCAGACGGAATATCATCATTTTTCCATTGTTGCACAAATACAATTCTATCTGCAGTTAGTATATGCAAGACCAGATATGTAGTATTTTTGTCATATTTTTTGGGTAAAATGCCCAACAAAAATATCTCTGGTTTCAGGTCTATATAGTTGTATTTTCGTCCAGTAATTTTTTACTTTCGGGAATGTCCACCACAGAAGAATCTGTTTTGCAGCTGGTGTACCACGGGACAATCCAATGGTGCCAACTTTCATCTCTGCTTCAGAGCATGTGTGTTTGCCTAGGTTCTCCTCATGAAGAACCTTTTGATCTTCTGCAGAAGAATAATAACAGAATAACAGAGTTGGAAGGGACCTTGTAGGTCATCTAGTCCAACCCCCTCTCCCAAGCAGTAGACCCTACACCATTTCTGTCAGATGGCAGTCCAGTCTCTTCTTGAAAGCCTCCAGGGATGCATCCAAAACGGGCCCCATGGGGACTCCTGGGAGGGGCGGGGTGGGCGGAGCCAGCCAGGAGAGCGATTTGGGAGTTCTCCGAACTGCACAGAATCTTAGCTAGAGGTTCTCCCGAACCCCTGCGAACCCCCAGCAGCCCCACCCCTGGTGTCGCTCCCCTTAAGTAATTCAAATGGGACACTCAGAATTAGATCCCGGAGATAAATTCTTTTGAAACCTGGGATCCCTTCTCAACTTGGAAGCAAATTTTGGGGTCCCGTTCTCCAACTGGAGAATTTCAAGCAGCTATTCCGGATTGTGGTGGACAAAGCTTAAGTGAGCAGGCAATCACGACCCACCAATTCCAAAAAGGACATGGATGGAGGGGGCTTCTCTGACTGAGGGGGGCAGGGGTGAAATTCAAATTTTTTTTACTACCAGTTCTGTGGGCGTGGTGTGACTTGGTGGGCGTGGCAGGGGAAGGATACTGCAAAATCCCCATTCCCACCCTGTTCCAGGAGGATACTGCAAAATCCCTATTCCCTCCCCACTCCTGGGGGAAGGATACTGCAAAATGCCCATTCCCACCCCGCTCCAGGAGAAGGATACTGCAAAATCCCCATTCCCTCCCCATTCCTGGGGGAAGGATATTGCAAAATCCCCATTCCCACCCCACTCCTGGGGGAAGGATACTGCAAAATCCCCATTCCCTCCCCGCTCCTGGGGAAAGGATACTGCAAAATCCCCCTTCCCTCCCCACTCCAGGGGGAAAGGATACTGCAAAATCCCCATTCCCACCCCACTCCCGGGGCTAGCCAGAGGTCGTATTTGCCGATTCTCGGAACTACTCAAAATTTCCGCTACCGGTTTCTCCAGAACCGGTCAGAACCTGCTTAGATTTCACCCCTGGATGGCGACGCTTCCCTCAGCCCGTAAGGAAGCCGGGGTCCAATTCGGTGAGCCGAGTGGAGTTTTCCCACATTACGGTCTCGATGTTTCAGGATCCCAGGGTCTCTTTCTGTGGCGGCCATGCCAGTATCTCATCAATATGCATGATTGTTGCTATGGTGATTGTGTGTCTGTGTGTGTGCGTTAAGCTTGCAAGTGTGAAAATGTCTCTCTGTAATGGGCAGGCCGTCTACAAAGACAGAAGAGGGAATTAACAAGAGGCGAAAGATATTCTCCCGCGTTGGGAGGGTTGGGAAGGTTGACAAAACACGGAAGTATCTGGAAGGCGCTTGAGTTGAGCATCTACAAGCAAAAAGGGAAATAGTAGATTTTTGCCTCCCCCCCCCCCTCCCCAAATCCCAGCCTGGGCATGCAAACATGAGGAAAATTTGTTTTTGCTCCTCCCCCTTCTCTTCCTCCTCCTCCCCCCTTCCTCCTCCTCCTCCTCCTCCTCCCTTCTAGCACTGATAATGTTACCTAGCTGGGTAATGAAATTTTCTGCAAAAAAATAACCAAGCTCAGAGAGCATCAAGGACTCCACCGTTTTCCTCCTCCTCCTCCGCCCCCCCTTCCTACTCCTCCTCCCCCTTCCCCCCCCCCCTTCTCTCCCTCCTCCTCCTCCTCCAACAGGCCAGCAAAATGGATAACCGGATGCTCCTCAGTTCAGCCAGTTCACAGGCTGCTTCCCTTCTACCACCCCGTCCTCTCTTGCAGCCAGCTCTTCCTTGCCCCTGACCTTGGGAGCTCATTGCTTGGGAAGAGAGCCCGGCAGGGTGATTTAGGAGATCTCGTGCCATTCTCCCTCTCTCTCTCTCTCTCTCTCTCTCTCTCTCTTTCTCCCCCCCTTCTCTCTCTCTCCCATTCTAATGAGCTCTTTTAAAAGAAAAAAAGTAAAAAAAAAAAAATCAAAGGCATGTTAATGGTGGAATCTTCACATTTCAAAGGGAAGGGGTATTTATTATACAAACTTCCAACTCATTAAGCCCGTCTTGATGTGAGAAGAAACAGCTGCTTCAGCTTTGGAAGGAGAATTTTCTCTCCCCTTCAAAGATTAGAAGGGGATCATCTGATATTTAAATGGTGTTTTCTCCAGGAACTGTGCGGCAGCCCTTCCAGGTATTTTCTTGGGCCCGGTTGCGTTGTGCAAATTAAAAAGTCAAAAAAGGGTTTCCCACCACCGTAGCTGGCACAGTCTGAGGCTCCCCCACCCCCACCCCCCAAAAAAGCCCTCCGGTGTCCCCGTCAAGGACCCTCGACATTGTGTACTTCTGAACACCCCACTGGGGAATATCACTAAAGCACGAGGAATATTAATGTGAGCGATCAGGAATATATTGCAGGCATTTTTAATGATGCGGTTTTATTCTCTTGGCCACGCCCCTCTCTGTCTTCATCCTAGCTATGTTTTGGAGAAGGGTCCTTGGCACGGGGTTCAAAATTTAAGGGCATCCATCCCTTCTTTCCCATCCGTGTGCGGATAGGATAGGATAGGATAGAATAGAATAATAGAATAGAATAGAATAGAATAGAATAGAATAGAATAGAATAGAA